>JAVUPR010000528.1:430000-672538 GCA_036785695.1 Gentiana straminea
ATTTTTCAAAATTTTTAGTTTTTTTTGTTTAGTTCCGAGTAAGCAATGCATATCTTTGTTCGGTTCTTTATAGTCATTGATGCTGTATTCCGTATGTTCAGTAAGTTGGTTGTTTCACCCGATATATTTTTCACAAGCCATAGTGAATGATGAGCTAAAATATAAAGCTATACCCCTTTGGATTAGTGATAGTTGATTATCTTATAAGTCATGTGCTTAGTGCTAACGTACGTATCGTGAGAATTATGATAGTTTGTGTTTAGATCCAAAGTATGTTATACTGTGAATATCTTAGGTTTGAATGTGATAAGTAAAGCGTAACTATTGTAATTAAAATAAAAAAAAGTTGAGTTAAATGGAATTAATTGTGTGTGTCGGAAGCTGGTCGATGATTTGAGTGTGGTAGGTCATATCTCGAATGTCCTATACCACTATGATGACCAAAAGCTCACGACAAATCAGGAAGAAGTCGCCTTATGATTTGAGTAAGGTAGGGTATATCTCGAATATCCTATTCTCGCTATGACGGGCAATAGCTCATTTTGATGTGCGTTTAAATGAGAAAGTTAGTTAAATCAACTTACATAAGAAAGTGGTATGCATTGAGTGAAAGACTTAGTTATCGTATACCTTATCCCCAAAGTATAAAACCGAGATATGTTGTAGGGATTATCCTCTGAGTGTATCAGAAAGGCCCTAGATATATTCTATCATTCTTTTCGTGATATGTCACGTTTTGTAGGGTACATCTTATAAGTATCATTTATTACTAGCTTGAAGGGGGTATTAGCTAGTTTGCTTTGAATTTTTCAAGTTTGGACTTAGTGGAAGTTTTCTATGGCTATGCACACACACTAGGGTGAACCTCTGATTTATTGAATATATGTTATATTTGCTGAGGTGTCTATCTTTTCTCGAGCCTTGATTCTTGTTTTGTTTTGCTCGGGACGAGCAAAAGCTAAGTGTGGGGGAGTTGTTAAGGGTTATTTTATACGATTTCTAATGATATATTTTATAATGATTTCCTCCACATTTATATAATTTGCATATAAAATGAGCTTTTAATCGATTTATTGAGCAAGTGAGGTTTTAAACGGTTTAATTGCAAAAGTGGTTGATTTATGTGTTTTATCGTTGGTTTTATGTTTATTTGGATGTTGTTACACTTTGCAATGTTTTGATGTCTTGTAGATACATATTTTCGATCTAAAAGATGATTAAAAGATGATAAGGTTTGGATTTTGAACACTTATATATCATTTCGAGTCATTAATTTCTAAGTTTTATCAAAATGTATAAGTAGTAGTTGTCTATCTATCCATATATATATACATATCTTCCAAGGAATAAAAATATTCATTGGGCCCCCCCAAATATTCCATTTGTCTCTTGTTTGTCCTCTTTTTTTTTTTTCTCTCGATGATATATATATATATATATATATATATATATATATATATATATATATATATATACCTATATATGTATGTATATATATGTATACATATACCGTACCGTTAAAGCGTTGTTGTCGAAATACTCGTGGTTCGTTTCTTTGTGTTCGGTAAAAAAGATAAGAATTACGCGCGGAGACGGAACTAAAGACCGAATCACGAGACGAGAGTTTTGCTCCGGGCGAAGCAAGAAAAATCTAATAGGAGACAAAGAGAATATTTGGGAGACAAAGAGAATATTTGATGAAGAAGGCACGTTTTGGAGTCCTAAAATATGGATTTTGAAGGATGGAAGAATATTCCACAAGCTTACAAGATCAACGGATCATTTTATTTTTCCTACGCGCTTCTACCGTAACCTGTTTTCGATGGAAATTTGACCCGACTTAGAGGCATTTTCAGGGGACGCGTCTTTATGAAAGTTGTAGATATTCAAACGAGCTTTCCAACGCATTTTGAATCACGTCAATCGGAGGTCTACAACTCAAGTTATGATTTTTTTACCGAATAGATGATATCCCGGGACGAACCCGAGATATTTTGGCTCAAATTGGTGCACATGGCATGTAATAATTCCTTATAACAAACTCCACATGCTAACTACTCATCACTTCCACATGCTTGTAACAAACTTTTGCATGACTCATCATCTCCACATGCTAACTACTCATCACTCCCACATGCTAGCAATTAACTACATGCATACACCCTTCTCCTATAAATACTCCCTCATATCCACCCATTTCAATTGCCCTTCTTGGCCACAAGCTTGGCCAAGCTCTCTCCATTTATCTCCCCTCTTCCATGTTCATCTAAGTCACTTTCTTCTTCATCTTTCTTTTGGGCCCATATATGTATGCATATGTCTATGTATGTATATGTATATGCTTGTATGTATAAATAAAGTTGTAATAAAACGATGATGAGAAGCTAAAGCACGTTGGAACAAGCCTTGTGAAGCCGATTCTTAGCACATCTCGATTTCGAATTTGGATTATCTTGTAAGTTTTAATAAAAGTTGTATCTTTATTATGCTTTATTCGTTTTTATGCAATTATATCGAGAGATCGTTGCATATTTGATGTTTAACGTTTGACGAGAGTCGTTGTTAAACTTAGATCACCATATTAAAGAATGGATTTTTGATCTAAAATAACGAGAGTTGTTAGGTTGAATATCTAGATTACGAAATTGAGAGATTTCACACCTTTGTTATGAAAGCGTTAATCTTTAAGATCGAAAGATAAAAGATTGATAGGCGAATTATCTACGAAAGTAGAAATTCATACCTTTGATGGGTGAATCACAATTTTCGTTAAATCACTACAAGATAATCCAGAGAAGAAATTGAGTGTTGTGGAATCGGTGGATCATTGCTTGTTCGTTGTTAAATTAATTGAAAAGAAATCGTTGTCTTTGTCTTGCTTTCGTCTTCATCGTGGTAATCGTAGAAATTGTAGTTTTAGTTATAAAGTAGAAATAACTTAGTTCGTAACTATCTTTCCCGGCTTTGGATTGACAACCCTCTCGTCCGGTTTATTGTTTTCGTTTTTAATTCTGTTTTGTTTTATTTTCCGTGACAAACTTTCGAAAAATTAAGAACTAGACCAACCTCGATTCCCTGTGGATCGACTCCGGTTTTTAATCGCTATACTACGATCCCTGCACTTGGGGTAAACCGGATTTATTTATTACTTGTTTGTTTTGCTTTGCTATAAAATCCGAGACACTCTACCGTCGGCTCAACGGTTTGCTCCACCTCTCCCCCAGCCTGCTCGCCCTCTTCAGCAGCTCTTTCTCTCGCTTCAGTAGCCAAGCGCACACGCTCCCTCAGATTCGCCTCTATCACAGAAGGAGCCACCCAGTCAGGATCACACTCTGGGACATAGCGCTGAAGCTCAACATCAGAGAAGGGTATGCGATCATGGAATTCTCTTAGATAATCGGAGAAGGGATGGGTGAGAATCCATTCCTCTAAGACATCAAGGTCAGGGGTACCATCTTCATGAGCCAGAACGCACCTCGCGATGTGATAAAACCCTTGGTCATATCCCATCATAAAGCCGTCATCAGCAGCGGTCTTGAGCTGGCCTTCAACACTTGAGCCTAGATCCTTCAGTTGTTTCTGCAGATCCGCACACGCTTTTTTCTCGGCCTCCCAATGAGCTTGAGCCTGAGCTACTTTCAGCTTCATCTCCTCCATAGTTCGATCAACGGATTTACTCTGCTCCACGAGGTCAGAGTTAACCTTATTTACCTCAGCAAGCTGTGCTCTCAGCTTCTCATTCTCCGCCTCAGCCGCACTTAACCGACCACGAAGACCAGCGGACACTGCGTTTGCGGCACCAAGAGCTTTCTGGGTATCGGCCAGCTCTTTTCTGACATCGGCGCTCTCGGCTATGGTATTTCTATAATCATTAACGAACTGCGCCAAGCCAGTACCAACCTAAGGAAGGAAAATTAAACAGCGGAGTCAATATTGGGAAGGAAAATAACAGCAAAAAGAATAAAAACGAAAGCAAGAAGAAGGTTTACCATGCTCACCGTGGCGCCATATAAGCCCCACAAATCATCAATACTCCCGAGAAAGGCACGGCGGGGATCAGTCTGATCCGCCATCACAACCCTGTCCGCTATCCCGCGGCCTATCTCCAGCTGGATGTCATTAGGGATACCCCATCTGAAATGCCTCAACGGGGGCACATCAGCGATACCCCTTGCAATTGTGCGTGCTTTGGGCAGGTCGAGAGGTTGTTGCCGCATAAACTCTTTATCCAACCAGGCGGCGGGGCAACCTCTAGGCCCAATAGGAACTCCAGCGAAGGGCACCATTGTCTTCGTGCCCGCACATGCCACCTCCTCGGCCACAGGTTTGCCTTGATCAGCCATTGCTTCTTTACCTTTATCAGTCCTGGACTTTTTAAGAGGAGGGACCTCCTGCGCGCCGCTATCTTCTCCCACGGGCTCAGTCTCTTCAACAGCAGCCCTTTTCTTCTTATCACCCGCAGGCGGTTTTGTCAGAGTGGTCTGCTTCATGGTTTTGCTCGCCGCGGTCTTCTCTACTAAGTGCGGCTGGGTTGATTTCACGAATTTAGCTCCGGAAGCTCCGGCAGCCGTCGTCTGTAAATCGACCATGGGAAGGGGTGTTTTGATCCCCTTTAGCTCTGCGGCCCTCTTCACCTCATCGACGGTCTTTTTCTTCGTCAGCTGACTGCGACGAACTAGTCTATCCATGGTACCTGCGAAGAACAAGTATTTATTAGCGACCAGAAGATATGAAAAGAAACATGCCATGAAAAGAATACAAGTAAAAACCCAACTCGGTGCTCGCATATTTGGATAGCCGCCGCATATTTCACATTGGGAAGGCATGAACCGGCCATGGTGACACTCGCCATACCGGTCGGGATGAGTAGGCAACGGGTCGACTACAACTAAGGGTTCGCCAACGCCGGCTCCGAAAGTCCGGCTCGTCCGAGATAGGGCTCGCCAACGTCTAGCAACAGTCTCCAGTTAAATGCCCTAGCTTGAGGCTCATTTTTGCGGGTGTAGCCCAGATCGTCTTTCAGTTCGGAGATAAACTCATCATCATCGAATTGAGTTCCTATCTTTTCAAGTGCTCGGTCTGGACCGAGTTCTCCGCTAGTTTCTCAAACGGCCAGCCTATCCGGGACTCCACTTTCATACATCTTTTGTCCCAATCCGCCACCTTGTCGGGGAGATCGAACAGGAAGCGGGGCCGACCATGACTCGATTGACTACGCGGTTGGATCTGGCCAGCGCCGCCCTTCCGCGAGAAGCTATAAAAATATAAAAGCACCGGCATCGACGGTTCGCGCCCACTCAACCTACTGATTATGATGAAGGACATGACCACACGAACAACTCCCAAACTCAGGTCGCAGGGCATCACCTTCAACTCCTCCATAAATGTAATAAAGAATGGGTCAAAGGGAGGTCTGAGTCCGGCCGCAAAATGATCATAGTGCAACCACAGATAATCTTGTTGTTCCCGACCACAAACCCACGATGCATTGGTCGCACCCATACTGACGAACCGATAGTCCGCAGAAACATCATACGCCCCTAAGGCTAAGGTATAGTCTTCCCGATCTTTGAACTCCTTCCATCGGGATATAAGAGCCCTATCCGCCCGCTTTTGCTGCGAGCTCATTCTCGACAGCAACAGACCTTTTCTTGGGCGGTCTCTTCTTCTTTTCTGGCTCACCAACGGTTGTGGTCTTCTTCTTCTTTGAAATGACGATTTGTGGAGATTTTTTAGGTTTCTCCGGTATCACAGCGGTTTCCACGGCTTCCTTGAGCTTGCCGCTACGTTTGGCGGCTCCAGTGTGTATTGCTTTCTCCATCCTGGTAATAAGGCCGCTCAGTACTATATTATCGTCGTCTTCGCCCTCGACCCCAGCAGCTCCCTCACCAGTAACTGCGACCTCTGGGTCAGATTCTATCTCCTCCTCGTCGCCGCTAGAGCTAGCGTCCTCCATGCTCACCTCTTCTGACCCATAACCCGCTGCGGCCCTAGCCTCTTCGTCTGATTGTGTGTGCTCTAATGACATTCTGGAAAAGAAAAAAGGCAAGGTGGATCAGTTTATCACCCGGACATGGAAATCGGGTCAAGGTGAAAACAATCACACCCCGACACCTCGCCCTTCCATCTTCCTTAAACAGGTATAAATTCCCAGAAAAACCCCAAGCATCTCCCCAGAAAAACCCCCAAATTCTCAGAAATACCCTAAATCCAAAACCCTAAAAAGCATATTCAAAAGCATAGACCCAAATACTGGAACAAGTACACAAGCATAAACAAATGAGTATCAATCGAGACACATGCATATAGGAGTATTTTTTCGGGCAAACAAAAAGAAGGGTCGAAATCGCAGAAAAGCATTAAAGATTGGGCTCATAGCATTCATCAAAAAGAGGTACAATTGCAGAGACAAGAATTACAGCATATCGTCGATTTTGTAAAGAGGAATGGGAAGAACAAAAAGCATAATCGAATCAACAAACAATACCAGAGTGAAATTCCGCACCTGATTGATAGGAAAGATGGTAAAGTATTGAGCTTTGACTGAAGGGAGCACTCGCCGGAACCTGCTTGCAATCGTCGGAGTTTCCCTTGCTTTATCGCCGGAGAAATTTATCTGAGAGAAGAAGAGGAAAAAGTGGAAGAACAGAGGGTGGCTCCTCTATTTATAGGGGGGAATTGAGAGGGAAAGACGCTTGGGATTCGAAATTCAAAAGCAATGATGGCGAGAACGGTTACCGATTTCTCTTCGCCAATCGAGCAAGGAACGGTTCGGCTCCAACTCGCCGTGTCGAGCACGTGGGCGACGTGACGTTTCGTGTACCGATACGTCCGTTTACACTTTCTAACCGTTCAAATTTCTTCTGACGAACATCACTTCTCCGCGGTATAAGCAACTTCAGCGTATCACTATCTCCCAACCTTATTTCAAACAACCAGCGTCAGTCTATGCCCGCTTTGGCTTACACCACCAAACTCCTTTGATAAAGCGTTATCATTTAAATAAGCCCGACAGAGCGTTGTCGGCGATCAATCGGTAATTCGCTACGCGATGTCAACACTGGTTCAAGCCCGATAGAACATTATCGGCAATCAAGCCTGTTCGCTACAAATGCACAGCACATAGCTAGTGGTTTTCACCAACACTGGTTCAAGCCCGATAGAGCAATATCGGCAAGCCTCTGTCATAAGCGACTACAAAAGAGCCTCACCTAAAAATTCCTCTTCAAGTACTACTCTCCGCCTTTGCGGACACGCCAGGCACAGAGTAGGGGGCCATTGATATACCCGGATTGGAATGGGGCCCTGTTCATCCATATTGGGCCTACAATCTTGGCCCATCAACACAGATAATGGGCTTCTACCTCCACTGGCCGCTGCCACCAAGCATCTTCTAGCCGCTAGCTAAAAACCGAGGCCTATCCGCCAACAGTAAGCCGGATCATGTCCGCTAACGGTAAGCCGGACTCATTCTCTCCACGTGATTCCATCCTATACACTCAAGGCACAAACGAGTCCGCTACTCAACCAAACCTCTCCGGACTCGCTGCTCGCCATGCTTATCCAGCTGGCCAATCCATTTGGATACACTTCTACTAGATAGGACACTTGTATTGCATGCATGCTTAACTTAGCTATGTACCCTCGGTTGTCTTATCAATGAACAAAGTGAACCGACTTACATTAGCCTATATATATAGGATCACGTTGTAATAGAAGAGAACTCTCTCAAGCTTTAGCTATAAATCTAATAAAAGCAGAAACTCTGCCCATTTGTCGACTAATTAATTTGTTCACCCTATAAACTCATCCGGCAGCCTTGTTCTTATTCGCCACCCTACCCTCACCGGAGAAATCATCCATATCAGCCTTATATCCTCAAGATAAACACTGTTACCGCAAATCTGGTGTTCCACGCAACATCATCTTCCAATGCAAGATTAACGCGTTTCCTAACCAAAGGTGCAAACTTTATGCTTGTGATCTAGCAATTAAACCTATTAACTTCCGTTATGATAGATTCAAATTACTACTCTTATTCATGATGATCTAGGGTTTATTAAGATTTCCATCAACAATAAACAATCACACATGCAGATCTTCCGATATAAAAGCAATTAAACGTAATAAACATGAATAAGAAACAACCTTTAAATAAAAACTCACAAGTATAACCGAAGAAAACGAAATCAACAATCGTTGGATGGCTTCACAATACTCGTTTGATGAAGCTTTTAGCCCTACGGACATCCTCGGCAACTCAAATTTGTATAAACAAGTGCATAAAAAGTAACTAGTTTAATCTAGATCTAAAGTGCATAAAAGCGGAAAAAAGGAGAAAAACGCACCTAAAGCCGCCCCTAGGTTTAGGGTTTTGAATAATGAGTGTATTGTATCTTTTGTGTGGAGAAACACCGGCTATATATAGATTTCAAAGTCGGTTTCGTAAGTCGGCTACCGGACGCCCGTCCGGATCCTTGAACGCCCGTCCATTCTTCATATGAACTTCAAATCGGGCCGAGTCATGATCGACGCTCGTCCAACCGGCGTCCACCTCAGCGTCCAAACTTCCTGAATCAACTTTCCATCCCTGGACGCTCGTTCAGTTTCAGCAAACGCCCGTCCACTGGACGGGGCCTGGACGCCAGTCCAATATGACTGAATTTTGATTTCTTGATCTATATCTCTTTTTCATCTTGTCAATGCCTTCATTATCTCTTTTAATCATCATATATTTCGACTCTTATCTCTTTTGATCATCATTTGAGCCTTGAAAAATGTGCCTACATCATATAAAAACACCACAAAATGTAATATCGCTCAAATAATCGTAAAAACATAATTAAAGCACATAAATCAATCTATTTTGCAATTAACTCTTTTGAAATATCATTTACTCAATATATTCATTAAACACATGCTTCTTATGCAATTTAGTACGAATACGGGGAAAAATATCATAAAATATAGCGTTATAAATCATATAAATTCACCCTTAACAGTAGACATCCACAGATTTAATAGGGGCTGGGCCCCAAACATTAGTAAAAACAAGATCAAAAGGAAAAACAGAGTTGGAAACAGAAGCAAGATGTGGTAACAAGTGTGATTTTCCCAGCTGGCAAGCATCACAAAAACTTAGATTATCATTGACTGTCACATTACATTGATCAAGAACAAGACATAAGACATTCTTAGAACAATGGCCCATTCTCCTATGCCATATCTCAACACTAGACTCGGGACTAGTCTTATTACAAACAGACTTGAAATGACTCAGATAGGAAACACAGGCTGAGTTCTGATCTTTGGATTGAAGGGAGGACTTTGAGGTCTTAGTGAGGGGATCCATCTTGTACAGTCCATCCTGGAGATGTCCTTAAAGAAGAAGCTGGCATGTATTCTTGTCCTTCACAATACAACCAGAATTAGCAAACTCTATAAAGACAGGATTATCAGAGATAAGTTTAGAGACACTGATTAGGTTCTTGGTTATTTCAGGGACATGAAGTAAGTTATGAAGAACTATAGGCTTAGAATGAGTATGGATGGTACTAATTCCTACATGCTTAATGCAAAGAGCTTTACCATTTCCAACAGCTAGTGTATCAGTACCTGTGTAACCAGAGTTTAGGTGAAGATTATTGAGGTCTGAAGTGACATGGTGTTGAAATAGTGCCCTAAACCCAATCGGGTTGGACCGGATCCAACCGGGTCGGATCATTTCTACTATTTCTTTATGTTTATACATATATATTAAATGGCTTTTATGTTGTCATATATATCTGTTCTTCTAAAGAACAAATTATGAATTGTTATATGATAACGTCCTTAGTATTAAACCGTGATAGAGAAACCATGATAGGCTATTATGGTTGATGAGATCTCTAATCACTTTAATAAGTTTGATACTTAAATGTCTCTAGGCTGATGTACTATTAAACAGGGCATTGATAGTATAAACAGACTAGCACGTATTATATGTCTTCTGTCTTTAAGGGCATGGATAGATCTCGTCTATCGAAGTGTAGAGACACTTGGACTGTACGTGGACGTGTATTAGAGAATGCTTACGTTAGACTGACCCACTTACACGGATAAATGTCACACTATGTGGCGGTTGTGTAATTATCCTTTGGACCGGAGTCTTCATGGCATCACGGTGTGGATTGTCATGCTTTAACACTATTGAGGTTTCCCCTAGCCACGGGGCGATCATGCGGTAGTGATTGGGTATGATATTGAAGCATGCGGAGTATACATGATTGGTCGTCCGGGAATCGCGTATCCTATGATTGGGATCGAATATCCGAAATGGCTTCTTATAAGGAATGTCTTACTCTCGTGAATCTTTGCAAAGTGGGAGTAAATGAGTTACTTCGAGAGAGCATGATATCCAGATTATAAGATACGGTCGTTGATGTTTTGACACTCGACTAACGACCGTATGGATATTATTACAGCGATGGGATTGTAAGTTACACGGTAACTGTTTCACATGAAAGGTAGTAGTCATTGCATTTGACTCTTCCGATGATTGGGGGTCACGGTGTGTTGCTAGACGCTATCCCGTGATCGTTAGGCATGAAGGGCAATTTCGTAATTTGCACTTTGTGTCTACGGCCAACATATTCGGAAGCCTATCGGGTCACACACATATGAACATCTAGACGGATTAAAATGTGGTTATAGATGATAACCAAATAAGGAAAGTTTATCTCGAGACTATAAAGGTTATAGTGGTAAATTAATATGGTGGTATTTATTTATTATGAATAAATTAAATACAAGATATTAATAATATTATATTAATTAAAGAATATTCCGGATGCCAAAATATTGGCTAAAGGTGGCGCAATTTTGGAGTGTATAAGATACACTTGGATTGTGCAAATTAATTAATGGTATTACCAAATATTAATATAAGATATTAATATATATGTAACTTGTGAATCCATGCGTGGCCTGTACATATTGATGTACATGTACACATTTGGATAGTTATATATAATATATATAGATTTATATATGTAATATATATTTGTGATATATACACATATGTAAATTGATGTATGGTAATAAAATAAAGATAGTCAATATTAGATATTGACAAAATCTTGAAATATTCAATAGAAGATATTGACAATATCCTAGATTTATTTAATATGAGATATTATAATAAATGAGATAAATCAATCAATTATATTTTCCTTATTTTATTGGGAAAAGGTTTTCTTCCTTTATACTCTATTGGGGCGCCACCTATGACTATAAATAAGAGGTGGGTGTCAAGCTCTTTTGTACATCATAATTCCAAGAGCTAATAGTTCTTGTGTAAAATTGGAGAGCATCCTATAGAGAGTTGGAGAGAGGGGAAAATGGCCGGTCTAGCAACCGGAGTTTTCCAATAGCAATCCATGATGGGATTCCGGCGGGCTGTTCGTGTGGACTAGCGGTAGAGGCCGAACACTTGGGCGGCTCTATGCAGAACTACTCTCATTAGACGGTCAAAGCGTCGATCTTTTAGATCAACCAAGGTAACCACCGTCTACTAGCTTAATAGTTTATTGCTTAAACGAAGTCGATCCTGGTTAAAAGGAAATAAATTTTTGAATTCCGTTGCGTTCCCGCGTAGATTTCCTAACAGTAGTATCGGAGCGAGCTTCGAGCTTAAGCAATAAGCATGTTATTTTGCGTAGTTAATTTTATCGTTTAAATCACGTAATTAAAATATGAAAGATTTTTTATTTGCAAAATATGATACACGAAAAGAAAAGAAAAGAAAAAAAAAAAGGGGGGGGGCGACAATGGTGGTGCTCGGCTGATCGGCGGTGGCACCACCACCGTGTGATCGCCGGCGGCGGCGGCCTCCGGGCTGCCGGCGGCTGCTGGTGTGATACGGTGGTCCTCAATTTTGTTTTGTGTATTTGTGATTCAATATTGTTCATAGTTGTGATTAATATCTCATTTGTTTAGTTGTGTCATGCGGCTAACCAATGGTTCAAATAGTTTGTAATTTATTGGGATACCACATGGCATTAAAATAATAATGGTCTTTCCAAACTTTGTTTGGAATAGGCCTAGCAGCCCTTTCCAAATATTTGATTTGGGAAAAGCGCCAGCAGCCACTTTCAAAATTTTGATTTTGGAAAGTGAGCAGGCCTAAATCAAAATTATTTGGCATTTCCAAATATTTGATTTGGAATAGGCCTAGGCCCTTTCCAAATATTTGATTTATAATGACAAAATTAATTTGATAATTCAATAATACTCTACTTAAAAAATGCGGGCTAAAAAAATTCCCCAAGTTTAGACATCCCATTTAACACATATTTATTGTTTCAGTTACATAATGCATTTATCAACATGATGTTAAAAACAATTAACAAACAAAATAAACAGACCAACAACATCAAATAATTATTAACTTTATACAGGGCTAAAGAGTCACAAAAGAAAAATACAAAAACTCATTTTTAAAAGATGGATTTTGATTCTAGTTCATTTTTTAATATAATGAATTTTTATGCTAATCCAATTTCTAACTCTCAATATCACTACTTACAACACATATATATAGTGTTGTTTTTAATTCCGGCAAATTTTTTTATAAAAGCCTAATTGGATTTAAAAAGCCTATTTGGACCAGACCAAATCATATTACGATTCCTCCTAATATAAACACAAAAAATGAATTGAACTTCATAAATGAGGTATGACACTAAATAAAAAAAACAGCTTGCCGAAGAGTACAATGTGATTTTGGCCGTAGAAGAAAAGTTCTGGCATCAAAGGTCTCATCCACATTGGTTGATCGAGGAGGAAAGAAATACACACTATTATCATTTAACCGCCCTCAAACGAAAACAGAAAACGAGAGTCACGTCCCTAAAGAAACCAGATGGTTCTTGGGCTGTTGAAGAAACTGAAGTCCAAGAGATGATGAGGAATTATTTGTCATGCTCTACGCAAGGGAGGATGAGAACCATTCTTGTCGATGTGATCTGCACCTGCCTGCCTTGAGTGATCATGATATTCATCACCTCAATAGACAGGTTTGTGAGGCCTGCTTTGAAATAAGTACTTATAAGGTGACCGGACCTGACGGTGTAACGCCCCATTCCCGGACACCGAGTCCTTATCCGGAAAGAGCGCTCGGCACATATATTATCAAATAAATTCAATAATATATGTAAGCCTTACGTCATACATCAGAACCAAACGACACGGAAGATAAAACAACTCAACAACTCGGGGAAACCAAAAGATCGAACACATAGTAATCAATGCTGTGAAAAACTAAATCCAATAAAGAGAACTAATCATCCAACATCCAAATCCCAAGGATCTCAAAACAAGCTAAACCAAAAAGAAGGACAACATTGTTCAAACGTGAAACAACCTTGTTTTAAGAAAGAAACAACTAAAAGAACTAAGTCTTCAAAAGCTTCCTCTCAAACTTCATCATCAAAGAACTCGTCAACCGTAGCAACCTGTTCATCTTCTTTGGGGAAAGGGGAAGACAAACACAACGTAACGGGGTAAGTACAAAAGTACTCAGTAACGCGTAGAAGATCGTATAACTATGATCTCATAAAGAAATAAAAGCAACGCCGTCTTTTATTAATTCATTTCCGTTATTAACCCTAGTTAACTATCATATTATGTTCATAGCATAACATGAGGTTCCAAAAGGTATCTAACTTAGCTCAAGTTTGTTACATCATGAATAACAAGGGCACTACGCCTAGTAATAGGATGTACTAGGACAACTGGGTGCAATCTACTTAGAGACACGCTCTAGTAGCCCCGGGAATATCTGAGTCCCAATAGTGTGATAACCGGCAGAATGTACCAGACGCTTTATCTAGCCAATCGATTGACCGGCGTGGGTTCAGTCTACTTTGTCTGGTCAGAGAACACATCGTGATATTGTACTATGCCTTACCAAGCATTGCATGATGTTTAAGATTATTAATCTAGCACATACGTTTGATTAGATGTTTAACTAGCCACCTAAGTGTTTTCAAGTAAGCTCCCTCACATCTCCTACTCTCGTACTTAGACCACTATACACGGACAAGCCCTAGCAATTACACAGACATCGATAAACTCTAGCTTATCGAAGCACAAGGCAAATCCAAAGCTTTCGACGGTCCCACACTTCATCTTTTTAGGGAATCCATATGGTGCCGGAACTAAACGCATCAAAAGCTAATTCAGGGCTTTGTCACGTAAGGTTATGCAAGTAAATACGCTATTATGGAGCTTTAAACACATAACAAAGGAAAACGATCGAAACGAGTCCCCTGTCCGGACGGATAAACTTTCTGTCCGATACGAGAAATAGCTGTACGGATACACAACTCATCCGTACGGATGAACCAACACTCGGTCGACCGAATGGATAGGCTCGGTCGACCGAGCCTCCCTCCTGCACATATACACGTTCTTCTCGCACCACAGAGGACAGTTTTCTGCACTCTGCGTTTTCTACTCAAATTCAACCCAAACTCGACTTAAACGAATTAAAACCATGAAAAACAATCATACAAATTGCTCTACCACTTTACGAAACCTTAATCATACAATAAGAAAACCACGTTACCTTAATTTGCGTGGTACAACGATCCAAACTACCAAAGCTTTGAAAAAAAGGTTAAACCTTTAACCTCCAACGTCAACGGATCTAGGGATTGTTGGTATCAAAACGATCCTCGTCTCGCGGTGATCCTTTCTCTCTTGATGAGTCTGATGAAAAGAACAACGGATTAGCCTCGAGATTGAAAGCTTCTTCTCCCTCTTTTTTTTTTTCTCTCCTGCGCCTATCTTTCTGCGTCCCTCCCTCTTTTTTTTTGTCAAAAACAACTAGGTTAAAATTAGGATTAGTTTTCCTTTTATAATCCCAATTACCTAATTATTTAATTATTTTCCTTAAAAAGAAAATCCTTGTTTATCCTTTTTCTTTTCTTTTTTCGAAAATCCTTTAATTAAAAATAACATAATATTCTGATTTTTGCTAAAAGACCGGATTGCCCTTTTTCAAAAATCGGGATATTACAGACGGTCTCCCCCATATTTTTTCCATGAAGTGCTAGGGAACTATTAGGGAATCTGTAGTCAAGTTTGTCATGAATGCTTTTGAAACGGCCACCTTCCCTCCGGAAATGAACGAGGTGATGATTACTTTAATTCCTAAGACAGAACATCTGGAAAGCCCCTCACAATTCAGACCTACAGCGTTGGCTAATATGAACATCAAACTCATCACAAAGGTGCTAGCAAATAGACTATAGAGTGTTATTGGCCGCATGTGAGCACAAATCGAGTGCTTTTATACCCGGTAGGGAAAGCTCGGGAAATATCATCTTAGCGCCGGAAGTGATTCATAATCTGCATACAAAGAAACAAGGTAAGAAAGGGTACATGATTCTTAAAGTTGACCTTGAAAAGGCCTACGACCGCGTTATTTGGCATTTCTTGAGAAATATCCTGCAAAAAGTGGCCTATTCAGAGCATATGCGCAATCTCATCATGCACTGTGTCACATCCACTAGACTCTCGGTACTTTAGAATTGAGAGAAACTCGAAGCTTTTACCCCAAGCAGAGGCAGTAGACAAGGGGACCTGATAGCACCGTATCCTTTTGAGCTATTGATGGAGGTCAAGTTAAACTATTAACTCGACGCCTACTAACTCACTAGCAAGAGAACTAGGTTCAATTGTAATACAGCCAGATAGAGTCGAGGTCGATCCCACAGAGACTCGGCACAAATAAAACACAACTTTATCCTATTAGAACTAAATTGAAAAGGCGGTCTACGACCAACTAAATGCAGAAAACAAAATAGTGACAACCACAAGACACAAAAGACCACAAAGACAAACTAAAGACTACTAAAACACGGATAATACGGTTGATATTATCTAAATAAATAGTATTGATTACGCTAGTAGATTATAACTCCCCCATGTGAATTAGGATGATAACGAGACAAAACAAACGTTAAAGATTAATTATTATGACTACGGGAGTCATCCCCTAAGGTAGATTTAGCTCCAATTAGGTCATCTAAATCATCGTGCCTCCATTACGTGACTTCGCTTTTTAATGCCTCCATCTCATATAACTTCTGACACAATCACGAGACTAGGGATGCCGGTATAAACCGTAACCTCATCTAAGCAACATTCCTAGGGTAAGGCGTACTTCTTAGATGCCGATTCAATCTATATCCTAAGTAACAATCACTTTTTAGGTTTCATGTTAAATTATGATGACGAATAATTAAGTTGATCAGGTTTAATTACTCGTTTTAATTCCAATCCAGAGAATCTGACGTAGTCGAAGCCGATCATAATATTGCCCTACACATTACCAGGCTCGGTCGACCGAACGACAGCACTCGGGCGACCGAGTGACACGTCTAGGTCGACCGAACACAGTTTTGTGTTGGAACAAATCATGACTACTTCCTAACGTTTCTAACCTAAACACATGGGTTCGTAAATAAATCTACATCACGCAATCAATACAAATAAAAACTACTCCATAATAAAATATAACAGATCTACGAATAAAGATTGCATAATTGAATAGTCATACCCTCGAAGACGAGAGTGACTCCCACTCTTTAATGCGCTATGTATGTAGGTATCTCGTGATTAAATATGAAATATATACAATTAACTCCGATTTAAGGTTAGAATGATCACGATCTATGTATGTAGGTACTGTCAACCACCAAAGAGATAGAAACCATTTAGACTCTCAAGGCAAGGCCCTCCGATCTCACACATGTTCTTTGCGGACGATCTTTTATTATTTAGGGAAGCAACGAAAACCCAGGCTATGGAAGAATTTCTCATAGACTTCTGCAAATGTTCTGGACAGAAAATCAGCACTTCAAAATATAGATTTTATACCTCTAGAAATGTGGGTCACCAAATGATCATGACTCTTTCAACGCCATCAAATGACCTATACAGGGGATTTAGGAAAGTATTTGGGGGTTCCGCTGCTTCATGGTAGAAAACGGTTCTCCCATTTCATATATCTTGAAGATAAAACACAAAGTAAGTTAAGCAGTTGGAAATCAAAATACCAATCTAGATCTGGAAAACGAGTACTCATCCAGAGTTCACTGGCAACACAACCTTTTTACATAATGCATACAACCATGATTCCATCAACAAGTTTAAGTAGACTAGAAAAGACCTGTGGGCAATTTTTTTTGGAAGACGATGAACATGGACGGAAGATGCATACCATTGCTTGAAAGACTTAATGCCAACAAAAAAAAGGCTGGACGCTTGGTTTTTAAGAGGTTATATGAAATGAACATTCTCTTCCTGGGTAAATTGGTATGGGACCTTATCACGCAAAAGAATACGTTGTGGGTACTGGCTCTATCCCAAAAATACAAGCAACTTTCCACTATTTCTAAAGCTGGAAGCTCTTCGACAAGGCGAGGAATATGTAAGGCTTATGACCATTTAAGGGGTGGTCTTTTAACGAGTCAGCACGGGTACCAATGGACTGCTAAGTGCAAATGAAGAAATACGGTGGCATCAGGGTATACCATGCTCCTTTCGATTGTAGTGAATCCGAACTTAGAAGATCTTTGAGGAAAATATAGGACTTAAAAGGGCCAATCCGAAATAGCTATCTGTTATGGACCATTGTGCATGACGCTCTTCCCATTGATATGATTCTTCATGCAAGACATATTATGGATGATCCCATTTGCAATCTGTGCAAAGAGGCGGACGAAACCATAATACATGCCCTAAGAGATTGCAACTGGGGGAAAGATATTTGGCTCCAATGTGTACCTGCTAAAGATAGAGGTAAGTTGTTTGATGCAAAAACTGTTGTTGAGTGGTTGAGATTGAACTTGAGTTCAGGTTGGAGTAGAACGATCGGAACAACCAAGTGGATGTATGTGTGGAAGGAAGCTTTGTATGGGATTTGGATGTGAAGAAATGGGTTCAAGCAAGGGCATGATGAAGACAGACCCCCGTCTTGTGTTTTTATTTCAACTATTGTTGAACGAGCGAGAAACCTTAGACTCGCTTGGTGTATAGAGGAGGCGTACGGCAGTTATTTAATTCTTAGTTGTAATATTGATTTGACTACTTGAAGGCCGTGAATAAAAGTGATCCATTTTCCAAAAAAAAAAGGAAAAAGAAGAACTACACAAAATTTCTTTTTGAAAGGAAAAAGTACACAATTCAAGAAATGAAATTTAGGCATTATATTCCAACATGGGGGCATCTTCAGCGGCGGGTTCATATTGTGTGGAGAGTGTGTTTGGATCTAGCTGTTCAGCCATGAATAGCGTATTTTCTCTGGCGGTGTTTGCATGATTGTCTCTATATTGTACGAAATTCGGAGAAGAGAGGCAGGGGGTTAACATGTGCCTTGCCTGTGTCCATCCAGATGAGTTGGGGTGGCATATGCTATTTGGATGAGTTGGGGTGGCATGTGCTATTTCAGTTTGAGTTCGATGTTCGGGTTTAGGAGTTGACCCCTTATGAAAGCCTGGTGCGGTCGGGCGTTGCTACAGACTTTAGAAATCTCTTTGTTTAGATATTGCACGGGCTGACAAATGTGGAGGTTGCAGAGTTTGTTTGGGTCATATGGCATATATGGAAAGCCGGTTGTAATGATGTGTTTGATGATCGAGCAGTATACATCTCTTGAATCTGGTACTCGCACTTGCCAGGGCACATGAGTACATGGAGGCTTGAAGTTTCATGTGCTCGTCCACCTCCTAGGGACTCTCATTTAATAGCACAGTGGGTGGCACCGGTTGAAGGGGTAGTGAAGTGCAATGTGGTTGACTCATCTACGACGTCTACCTCGGGAGCATGGTTGATTTTTCATGATTGTCGGATGCCATTCTTGCGATGTAATCCTTTGATCTTGATCCAAAATTCGACGTCGCCACGCTGGAGGAGCAAATTTGATTTCCATGGAGGAAGGGCGCCGCTTGGGCGTGCTGCAATTGATTATGGAAAGTGACTGCTTGACTTGTGTGCACATATTGATTTGTGTGGAGGAGGACCTCTCTACCCTTGGCTGTTTACGGGAGGACTGTCTCTCTGAGGCAGTGGCGGACCCAGGAAATTTTTCTAGTGGGGGCCAAATTAAAAAAAAAAAAGGTGGAAAAAAAAACTCAATAGCCAAGATTTGAACTTGTGACTTAAAGGTAAATAACAAAGCTTCTAACCAATTGAACTAAATAAATAATTACACTATATATTGTCTGAAATAATATATATACACAATTTTAATATTACTAGAGGGGTATATTAGTAATTTTGTCCGAAAATTTGAGTGGGGTCAATGCACCCATCGTTATAAGGCTGGGTTCGCCCCTGCTCTGAGGTGTCTTAATTTCTTTTTGTGCAGTTTTGTTTTATCAGGCGTACGGGTAATGTCCCGACTCATTTGCTTTTCTAGACTTGGTCATACAAATTAGGGTGTAATTTCTTGGGGGTCTGAACCCCCGAATAATGTACGTTCTACGTGTTTTACAGGTTTGATTAATTAATGAAAAAAAAATTCTTAAAAAATTGAAATGAAACTTTCCGGCGCATGTGAAGTGTTTTTTTTTTTTTTTTTTTTTGTTCTGTACTCCAAATATTTGTATATCAATAAAAAGAAACAAAACTAAAAAACATAATGAAATAATTAAAATGAATCGTTCGACGGACGGACGTAAAGTGTTTTTTTTTTTATTACCTTTTGGTTTTCTGATTAGAAAATAAAAAATATTAATAAAACCCAAAAAAAAAACCAAAAAAAACAGATATATTACAATAACAAACAGATATTACAATAACAAAAAAAATTGCACGTATGATAAAATATAATTCCGTAGTTTTTTTTTAAAATAAAATATGATAAAATATATATTTTTTTATTGAGGATTTTAAAGAGTAAAAGCAACGGTAAAAGAGTATCTTAACAAATTCACAATCTTATCCCTCACAATGCGCAAACCCTAGCTAATTTTGTTAATCATCTCCTCATATTCGGCAGATAGATCTCTAGAAGAATACAGTGGTTTTATGATGGTCCAGGACCACTATGTCATACTTGTCCACCAATGAAATGTCTTATTAGAAGGGTAAAAACGTCAATACATGGGATTTATATTTTACACGGTGGGCCCTTGTGTTATTTGTCATTTTTCTATTGGTCCTGGATCACCAAGTCATCATTGGTCCGGGACCATAATAAAATTTCCCAGAAGAATAATTAAAAAGAAAACCGTCATCTCTGTTTGGTGTTTTCAGTATTCGAAAACTTTCGAATTTCAGGCAATTACGAGTCTTCCGGCGAGTACGTCGACTTAAATTCCATTATTCAGTAATATTTTGCGTATATTTTCTTCTCATGAATTCTATTCGACTCCACCTCCTTCTGTCATCATTGTTTTATTTTATATTTTTTAAGCACCGATTATTTATTTATGCGTGTTTTCCCTTCCCTACAATTTTCTCCTCCTAAGTTTTAATTTTGCGTTTATAACTTAATGATTGATTGGTTATATTTTTTCCCATCTCAACAGGTTAAAATCAGCATCATCATTTCTTGATTCGGGTTTCGTTTGGTGATTGCTTACCCTTGAAATGTTGCTTGGTAAGCCGGTAAAAGATCCATTCTATAAGGATTGAGAAATCGTGAATTCAAAGAGCCGAGCATGCCTTTTTTTTCATAAAATGAAAGAAGAGAAGGTGAGCATTCAAAGAACGGTGTCTTATTTTTATCATTTTCTTTTAGATTCAGCCACAAAAAATTAATGCTCACCAGGTTCCACCTTCACTTCTTCAGCCTTTGGATATTGAAGGTGAGTTGTTCTATTTTTATTTAATTTGTTTTGGCATCTCTTGGACTCTCCTTATTTTTATTTAATTTGGTCTGGCATCTCTTGGACTCTCCTTATATTGATATTGAAGGTGAGTTGTTCTATTTTTCTAATCTCCATGGTTTCTTTTAGGCTAATTTGCTTCATACCTCCTGCAGTATATGTTATTAAAAAAGTTTACATCCCCCGGATATGGCCTAGTGGTAAAGGGGAGGGGTGGATAATCCACGCTATGTTCCTAAAGACGGAGGTTGGGGTTCGATTCTCGGCTCCTTCCGGTAAGAGGATATAAGTAACACCCCCTTCCTGAAACTACTAGGTTACCTGATTAACCTCTCCTCACATTCCTGTGGATCGGAGGTGGGGGACCCTCAATGGTAGGGTTTACCATTATTTTTATTAAAAAAGTTTACTTTTTGGCAAAATATGAATTAACATGCTTTTTTGAAAAGTTTACCCAACATTTTGATAAATAGTAGGGAATTACGTACAGCTTGTCGGTCACTTGCAAGACATTGGTTTTGATTTCAGTCAAGAGGAGGGTTTGATAGGATTAAAGAGAGATAGCGCAAAGCCGGCAAATGATAGGAACATTTAAAAGCTCTTCTTTTCTTTTTCTTTTTTCTTTCTGCATTGATGAATAAGTTGCACTATATATGTTCAACTTGGGAGCATCATCGATTGCTGACATTGAGTGGTAAGATGACTAACTATGTGAATGTTAAATTTAGTTTCAATTCTTCCAATTTTTTATTCAGATTTTCTCTTATGTCGTGTTAAGTACATATTGATTAATACTAATTAGCCTATGTTCTGAACCTCTTTTTGTACTGTGATTATCTATTATTACTGAATTAGATTGGTCTTCGGAGTGATTAAATGCCTTTGCGGCACTAATTCGAGAATATAGACATTGGGTGATTTTTGTCCAGCACTATTCTTACTACAAGAGTTCAGTATTTCTTTTCTTTTTTATTATTATTTACTTTTTAGGTTTACTTGGTGAATTAGTGTATGTTACCTCCTTTCCAGAACAACTTTGTTTAGGATCTTTTGATACATATAGACTTTATTGATGGCTCGAAGTGCACACTATCTTAAAGGTTATTTTCTTTGTTTAACCTAATGTTTTATTATGCGTTTTATAGTTTCAGTTACTCTCTTTTGGTTTTCTGGTTTTAGTTTCGGACCCTATTATTCTTCCCACATTTTCATCTCTTCTTTGTATACAAAATTCGACATTTCCTTTTCAAATCAAAACAAACAAATTAAAATGTTGAAAACCATCTGTGCAAATCACTTTCCACCCTCATGAACCAGTAATTTTGAATAGACTGATTTTGTTAATTATAATAATTTTGTTAATTTTAAATGAATTTATGGTTTATTTGAATAGATTTATTTTGTTAATTATAATAATTTGTGCAAATCACTTTCCACCCTCATGAACCAGTATTTCTTAATAGATTGATTTTGTTAATTAAAATAATTTTGTTAATTTTAAACGAATTTATGGTTTATTTGGATGGTAATTCAAAAGAGATTCAACTGACAATGAAACCATTCATTGGGGCTTTATGTAGGGGTTTCTCCACGAAGGCGACAACGGCACAAAACCCATTGACAGGTGTATTTTGGTTTTTTTTACAAAATGTTTCAGTTCTCTTACAAATGAATTTAAGTTTCGACATTCTTCTACTCGCAAACACTCAATTTTTGGTAAAATAAGTTATCATAATACGTGCAATTTAGATTGTTTGTTGATGGGAGGATTATTTTGCTGTTGTGCTATGTTGCCAGTAATAAGTATTTTCATTGTCTTATCTATTGCTTAGTTTTGTATTTATTTTTGAAGGATTTTTCTTTCTTTCATTCTGGATTTGAATGATGTGAACCTAATTCCTCTTTACAAAAGTTTACACCATCCTTAACCAAATCAACTTTAATTCTGTTCAACTGAAATGGCTGAAATAATGTGCTAAATTGTTCATATTCAGTGTGGAATCTATAGTAATTCTACTTAGTGTTCAGACTATTTTGGTTTGTCAGTTATCATTTTTCTATGTTTTTCATGTTCTTCGTCAAGTTGTCACTTTGTTTTCTTTTCTTTTTCTTTGATCCTTTGATTGGTATGGGTTACCTCTTAAGAATTCTGCTTAGTGGGCTCAAACAACAATTACATTATCATTTTTTTGGGTGATTGGTGATGTGGAAAAGAGGGTTCTTCCTCCAAATATACATTACCCCTCCCTTATTTTCCTCTTTTTATCATTTCTTTCATTTTGACACATTGCACAATGACTTTAAGTATAATGATTAGACAATTTCTTGCATGGTGTCTTATTTCTTGCACCTGCACCTTAACTAATGTGTACCCAATGGGACAATATGCCTAATATCCGACATGAACTCATTACGGTATATGCACACAAGTACTTTTATCCTATGGTTAACTTATATGCACAAATGGTGTCTTATCTTTGTCTTTTTTTTCTTGCTTATGGAAATTTTGTATGTTGCCTTCATAGCATCTTAATAGGGATAATTAACACTTCTATGGTCTTTAGTAATGTAATAAATACTTAATGCTTCATGTTAATAACACGTGTTTCAGTTTTTCCCGTGTATTGGTATATTTCCATATTCGGACACCCGGATTTTTTGGACTTTCTAGGTGTGCATTCAAGAGGTGAATTGAAACATGGATACATTGTTTGCCTTGAGGAATAAGATCAAGCCAATGCAATAAGTCAACCAAAAACCCAAAAATTGCCCATTAATAAGATGAAGCGTGCTAATGCATTATGTGAACCAAGAATCATTCATAAAAATGTAGGTGCGGAGTACAAATATAGTAGCATACATTACTAATTCTAATCTAGTAAATCATTCACTTACAGTGGATTAAAATTTAAAACTAATCATGTTTTCTTCCCTTTTAGCACAATATGCTTACATTAAAGTCGTCAAGAATATCTTTGCATTTTTATAAGATGACTACGAGATTATAAGAGTTTGTTATAGATTAAATATGTAGTCTATTAAATCACGCTATTGATTGTTTCATCATATAATTTCTATTTGTTATTTCACTTCATTGCCCTTAACATTTGTATGTTGTGGGTTTAGGTTGTTGATTTAAGGAGATAATGCACAGACTTTGGGTGCTGGTAATGCCAGAGATCCTTTTGGTTGAGCCATGGTAACGGTTAAAAATTTAAACCATTTTACCTATTTTACCCTTGAATCCTAAGTAAAATTAAGACTAATAAATGAGCATCTATCCCAGCTAAGTGAGGGGTGGCCCTAAACCCGTCTAAACCCATTCCCTCCCTCATGGAACATATTCAGAGAAACAAAATGGGAAGGAGCCGATTTTGAGGGGATGAGATGAAAAATATTTAGGAAGAAATTCATAGCAGTAAACGAAAAAAAAAATAAAGAAGCAGTTAGCGGTATACTGAAAAATGAAGAAGAAGAAGAAAGAACGGCGTGGGTGGAAAAAGTTAGAAATAATTAAATAATATAAGGACAATTTTATCATCTCAAACAAAATAATGAAGTGCTGTCTTGGGTCTACAAAAAGTAGCCTTGGCATTACCGGCAGCCTCAGACTTTGTCTTTTTATTGCATAATTAGTTTCCAGTATTTTTTTTCATATCCTTCTTTTACAACTTTTTTTTGCTCCGACTAAGATCACACAAGAGTACACAATTGCTTTCCTCTTTTCGGTGAATTTAATGCCACTATCATTCAAATTTGTTTTCCTTTTTCTTTTTATGTGTAAGTGTTTGGTTTAATAAAGTTTCTTCAGAATTTTAATTCCCGTGCATTATGCACGGGTCTTTTGCTAGTTTGAATATATCAAGAAACAAAGAATGTATCAACTAAAAAAAAAAACAGAATATATCAACTATAGGAAACAAGGTGGATGGACAGCAATGCCATAAAATAACAAGGGGAAAAAGGTTGTGATTGACAGATTTTTAATCTAAAATGCTTGAGAAAGACAATTATTACACGTGTTACTATATTTTTGTACATGTGTTACTACATGTGTTGCTTCATTTTTGTCCTTATCAACCATTTTAGATTAAAACTGTCATTCACAACCCCTAAAAAACAAATACTACCTCCGTCCCAAAACGTAATTCAATTTAGGATTTTTCACATAAATTAAGAAAGTTGGTTGGGTTTTTCATATATATTAAGAAAGTTGGTTAAATTGGTTATGTGTGATTAATTTTGAAGAAAAATTCCAAAATGACATTTGACTATTATTAATGCAGAGTAGTGAAAAGTGGGTTGGTAGATAATAAATGAGGGGTAAAATGAGAAAAATGTAACAAATACTTTCTTGATTATTTAAATTGACTTACATTATAAAAAAAACAAAAAAACTAAACGGATTTATATTTTGGAAATTGTCATTTAGTACCACTAATGATTTTTTCAGAAATAAATTCGATATTTATAGTATTCCCATTATTCCAATACTACTTTATTAAAAGAGACTATCTTTTCACACAAATGTTGTTTTACACTTACCAAGAGCCGAGAGTGGGCTTCGTTTGGATATTCCACATGCCTGCCATTCTGACCGTAAATGAGTCCGGAAAATATATACTATTCTGGCCAATTTATGGTCAATTCACACAGCAGCCATTCTGACACAATTTGAGTCAGAATACGTCATTATACTGATTTTATTCTAGTCAGAATTTTGAATGTTTTTCATACTCAATACCGGTCAGAAAGACATTCTGACTAAAATTGAGTACAAAAAACTTTTAATATTCTGTCTGAAATTCAGTCATAATCAGTAGTGGTGCTCTTATATTGTTGTTGTTATCTTGACCCAATTCTAGCCTGAATGTGTAGAGTATTCCGGAATCGATGAAAAAGAACAGAAAATTTCAAGAACTAAAAAAATCCAAAAATGTATGGAAAAAAAGACGTAGTACAAAAAAATAAGAAACTTTTTTCAACCAATGCCCTATCTAGCCACACACTCACAACGCGAATAAAATCTCGGGAGAAATGCTTACAATGACAATAATACGATTTCAACATCCATTAAGGACAAACATAATTATATAAGGCGATAAGGACAAATACTACATTGAACGGACAATATTACCCTTCGCATAGAAAACCTAAAAACATGTGTATACCAATTCTATTTGCAAATCCTCGCGATTAAAAAAACAGAGGACCGAACAAGCCTTTGTCATACAAATCTCATCATCTATAATCGGCAATTTCCCGAAGGAAAATATTGCAGATTATAATATATTTAAAATGATAATGATGTTAATTTAAATAGGAGAAGGACATAGTTGGTATTTGATGACGGTCAAGTTATAAAAATAACTCGATACCTAAATAACCAACTAGCAAGAGAACTAGGTTCAATCGTAGTATAGCTAGATAGAGTCGAGGTCGATCCCACAGAGACTCGGCTTAAACAAGTACAACGTTATTAAACTAAAAATAGATTAAAGGGCGGTCTCCGACCAACAATAACGTAAAAATAAAGGTTGACACGATAGAAAACACAAAGACTAACAATACGACACAAGACACTAAACACTTGTTTTTATGGTTTTATAAGACTCTAACAAACGGTATTGATTACGCTAGTAGTAATTACTCCCCCATATATGTATATCTAAGCCGAGATAGAAAAGACATTAAGGTTGATTATATTTTGGCTATGGGAGCTATCCCCTAAACTGGATCTACTTCGTGAACGGATAGAAGATCTTTATGCTTAATTACGAATCCTTCCTTGGACAGGATAGAACATCATATAACAAGCATGCTATACCAAACTAGGGATGCCGATCTAAAATCGTCACCTCGTCTAGGCAACCACCGTGGACAAGTTGGCACACCTCCTAAACGATCGGCTAACTTATGTCCTATTTAACATGGCAATTTTCACAATATATCATATTAATTTACGAGAACGATGTAACAAATTGGCCAGATCTATTACATGTTTATATGAAAAACAGAAAGCACGACGTAGCCGAAGTCGTTCACAAAAAATTACTAGAATCTTGATGGCTAGATCTAACCATATAGACCGTGGTAGATCTAGACCGGTGACTCTAGAATTTGCTCGTAAAACGCCTTCGTACGGCTTAAATCTACATGAATATGGGTTTGATAATTAACTACATCACGAAATCAATACACAAACGACTACTCCATAACGAAATAAAATAGATCTACGAATAAAAACGACATATTTGGATAGACATTACCCTCGTAGACGGAGGGTCCTCCGATCCTTCAATGCAATCTCTAATCGATGAATCCATCGCCTCCGTGATGAAGCAACATAATATAAAATAAAAAGAACTATATTGATAAACTAAAAGTATTGTAATATTATGTCTTATGGTTTGTTGGGTGGTTTTTACAAATTTCGTAGTTGCTGCTTATATAGAGGTTTTTGCCGACCTAGGAAGGATCTAGAAGATATACACGCGATTTCTGCCGGATAAACTTCAAGTGACCGAGCCGACTCTCTCGGTCGACCGAATGGATAGGCTCGGTCGACCGAGCCCTTTTTTACACGTGTTAAACGCGTCTCTTTGTCTGACTTGTTCCTCACTGCATTCTTTTGAACTGATATGATTTATCCTTTGATTAATGCTCCGATTGTCCTCTTCATTATCTTGAGATTTCTTGATTGCGCGATATTTATCTTCCCGATTTATCACGATCTACAAAATCAGCAATTATCGCACAATAAATCGGTCTTTAATAATAAAAATAGCTAAATACCAAATATCATATTAATAATCACTTAACATTAAATAATAAATATAAACGAGTGATTTAATATGAAATATACATTATTAATCTCGATTTAAGGTCAACGTTGATTATTTTTACGGGTATAATTTGACCGTCATCAGTATTTTATGGATTTAGGGTATCATCCTATGATGTATAAATACTTGATGTTTGGATGAATGAAATCAAAAAATTATGATTGTTTATTAAAATTTGTCATGATATCAGAGTGAGGTTACGGTAGGTAAAAAAAAACAAAAACAGAAAACACACGCAGCAGGAAACTCTATTACGCTGCAAAATATAGTCGGCAAGCTCATCAGGCATCGCCGAAGGAGAAGAATAGGGGAAGAAGATGGACGCATACTTCCTCAATACTAATGATAATCCCGGTTACCTTATCACTCCAACTCAGTTACGTGGCAACAACTACGACGAGTGGTCGAGAGCTGTGCGCACGGAATTAAGGGCGAAAAGAAAATTCGGCTTCTTGGAGGGAACGATTAATAAGCCAATAAATGAAGGAAAATTGGAGGATTGGTACACGCTGTACTCGATGTTATTGTCATGGCTCATGAATACGATCGAACCCTCAATTCGATCGACATTATCTCATTATTAAGATGCTCGAGATCTCTGGCTAGAATTAAAGGGACGGTTTGCTGTGGTAAATGGAACTCGTATTTGTCAATTGAAAGCATCCCTGGCTGAATGTAAACAAGGTAAAACTGAGACTATAGCCTCTTGTTTTGGTCGTATAAGTAAAATCTGGGATGATTTGGCTACGTTAAGAACCGTTCTTGTATGTTTCTGTGATGGATGTTTGTGTGGTTGATGCAAGTGCAAGCTTTCATATCAATTTCAAAAACTACTTCTGGAAGATAGACTTCATTGGTTTTTAGTTGGGCTAGACGGAGCATACTTTTCGGTTTGTTCGCAATTATTAACACAGGATCCGCTCCCTTCTCTAGATCGAGCTTACCAAAATTTGATTCAAGAAGAAGGACTTCGTATAGGCTATTATACTCAGTAGAATGATGAACGTGATACGATGATGGCCCTTAGAATTCAGGCCAAAAATCGAGCAAAAATTAAAGTAGAAAACGCTGAAAAATTCTGTAATCATTGTACACGAAACTGGCATGATCAACAGACTTGCTTTGAGATACATGGGGGAGATAGGCAACGTGGTTGTCGTGGCTCAGGTCGTGGGAATCGTGGAGGAGAACGGACGGGAAACTCAGCAAGAAGGGGGACGTAGATCAATGCTGCAGCTGTTGCATCGGGCCGGCCCGATCTGGACTTTTGAACAGTCTCAACAGTCTACTTTGTCCATCTTTGGCATAAGTCTCAACAGTCTACTTTGTCCATCATGCTCGTCGGATACAGAAGATGAAAATCATATTTTTCTACAATGCTTCTTTGCTCTTAACATTTGGGATAAATTTTCATCTTGGTGGCGGGTTCAACACTCTCCACCTTCGGATTGGAGATCTTTTCACCACTATAGCACTCCTCAGCATATAAAGGAAAAGAACATGTCCAAGTTATGGGGCGCCACAAGGAAAATAACATGTTGGAGCCTTTGGAAAAAAAGGAACAATCTTATCTTCAATTCAAAAACCGTGTCGGTGGAGGATTTATTCGTTGAGATTCAAGCACTTAGCTTTTCGTGGATTAATACTAGATGCGAAAAGTTGACGCTGGATTGGAATTCATGGAAGGTGTGCCCCTTGAAAGCTCCCAATTAGCCGGACACTTCTTTGTTTTTTTTTGTTTTGTTGCTCCTGATTCTTGTTTGGATTTTGTTTAGGCTTGAGATTTTGATATGAATCCGGATCCACAACCTACACATGATCCGCTAACATTTCGGGTTGGACCTGAAACTCGGCTTCAACGTAAAAAGAGGCTCAAAGCTTTGGAAAAATTAGCCCAAGTAATAATGCAATAGTCCAAGACCAATGATGAAGATTCTGAAGTAATCAAGTCCATCATTTATGCGTGTGGGCTGCCTGACTAAATGGCCCAACACTTTGGCCTTTATTATGATAATATAATATATATTATATTATGCAATATTACTTAAATGAATGACAAAAACATGGCTGAATAAGGAGAAGAAATGGCGCCACTTTTTGCTGATTTTAGAAGATGGGAAGACAAGTTTTGGAAATGCAAAATACATTAAATCAAGGATTTCAAGAGTCCAAGCATTTATTCAAGATACATTGATTAATGATGCTTGGAAAACCAAGAGTTTGGGGCGCCACTTTTATCTTAGTTTTTAGAAAAACTTTTCATCTTACTTTTCTATCTATTATTGTCCTATAAATACCCAAACTATTGTAACTTGTAATTCAGCTTTTTGAAATCAATTAATCAAATTATATTTGTTCTTCACTTGGAAAAGTGTTGTGTGAGTTTCTCTGGAAAGGGAATTCAAATCTCGGATTATCAAGGACTTGAGCAATCTTTGTGGTTATCCATATACCAATGTGCTTAGAAACAGGTTTTCTAAGTGTTGAGGTTTTATTCCAAGGTGCCTTCACACGGGTTGTGATTGTGTCGCGGAGCTTATTCTTCCAAGGTGCTTCCACACAGGTTGTGGTTGTGTCAAGGACTTCCAAATACCTTCAAATCCACGATCCTAAGTGTTCATTCGATCCGAAGCCTTCCTCCGGGCGGTTTAGCATCAGTTGGTATCAGAGAATAGCGGATTGACGGTATTATATCCCTTTACTTTATTTCAAAAAAAAAAATCGAATATAAAAAAAAAGAAAAGATTATTCTCTGTTGCATATTATCGTATGTATCTGAAGAACCATAGTATGCATATGATCGTGTGTATTTGAAGAACACTTTATTTCACACGAGCATCTATTTATATATATATTTATATTTATAAAAAAAAAATAAAAAAAAAGGTGCACAAGCAAATCGTGTGTATTTGAAAAATAATTTGTTCCGCACGAGCATACTGTTCCGTACGAGCAACAAGTTAACAAAAAAAAAATCGTTTTATACACTTCACAATTTTTGTGTTACATCTTTGAATATCTTCTCTAAAATACTTCACAATTTTTGTTGAGTTCACTTTGGAATTTCAAAAACTCTTAAAAAAAAATTCCTGATTCTTCACTCTTGGTATTTGGGGAAAGTCGAGTATCGCTGATTACTTGAAATCCGAATTGATTCTCAATTTGAGTAAATAAACCTTTGAGAGGAAGAATGGCTGAATATAATGATGAATTGGAAAGAAGATTTCAAGCCCAATTTCAAGCTCTTGAAACAAGATATCAGCAACAACTTGAACAAATGAGGCATACTGTAGCTGATGGAGCTAGACAGAATAGACAAGATGAGCAACACACTGAACTTGAACCCAGCAATTACTCTGAACAAGAAGATGACGAGGAGGAAAATGACACAGCAACAATTTTAGCACCACGGAGAGCTGTAGCACCACGGGACACTCTTCAAGGTATAAAACAGAAAATTCTGGTGTTTAAAGGTAATTCTAATCCTGATGAATATCTTTCTTGGGTTGTTAAAGTTGAGCAAATATTTAATTGTCAAGATTATTCGGAAAGAAACAAAGTAAAACTTGCTACTAGTGAATTTGAGGAACGAGCTATTCTTTGGTTCCACAAAACTAATGAAAAACGCAGGAAATTAAGACAACAAGCGATTTCTTCTTGGGAGGTTCTTAAAAATGAAATGCATAGAAAATGGGTTCCCGAATCCTATCGTTGTGAACAAGTGAGAAAGTTACAAAATCTCCAACAAGGCGAGAAATCTGTTCAAGCCTATCAAGATGAGTTAGAAATGGCCTTATTTCGAACAGATACCGAAGAATCCGATGAACATACCATGGCTCGATTTTTGGGAGGTTTGCGGCCCGAGATAGCGGACCCAGTTGAAATGATGAATTGCACTACCTATGATGAGATGGTACATGCAACCTTAACTAAGGAAAAGCAACTGAAGAAGAAGAAGACGCAATTTGCAAAGAATCATTCATGTACCACACCAACTAAACCTTTTCAATCCAAAGGCGATGGAGGTAAGTTTCCTTTTAAGAATTCTGCTGTTAAATATACCCCTCCCCAAGTAACAAATGACCGTCCTAACAAGGAAAAATCTGATGGCACTTTGAGATGTTATAAATGTCAAGGGTTAGGACACAAGGCTAATGAATGTGCGAACAAAAGATCTTATATCGCAGCCGGAGATGGGAAGTATCAATCAGCCTCGGAAGATGAAAATGAACAGCCATTAAAGGAGCAAGAGTCGGCTGAAAATGAAGAAGACGATGAAGGTATTTCATTTGATGAACGAGCGATGTTTTTAACAAAAAAAAGTCCTTAGCGCCGTAAATCAAATTAATAATGATGAGGTACAGCGTGAGAATATTTTTCAAACTCGTTGTCTGATCGAAGGTAAGCTATGCATGATGATTATTGATTCTGGAAGTTGTACTAATGCCGTAAGTGATGAGGTTGTTGAAAAATTGAATATTCCCACCGTTAAGCACCCGCAACCGTATAAATTGCAATGGTTAAATGAATGTGGTTCGGTTAAAGTCACGAAGCAAGCATATGTAAATTTCAGTCTTTCGAAATATGAAGATAAAATCCTTTGCGATGTAGTTCCTATGCATGTCATGCATATATTACTTGGCCGTCCATGGCAATTTGATAAACGTGTCACGTATGATGGTTTTCTTAATAAATACACCCTGTCACATAAAGGAAAGCGTATCACTTTGAGTCCTTTGGCACCACACGAGGCTCATTCTAATCAAGTTAAGTTTGCAAAAAAGGGAGAGTCTGAGCACGCTAATGCGCAAGCACCCTCTAATTCTGAAACTGCAATTGTTAAAATGCCTTCTGAGACCGTTAAAGTGAATTCCAAAAGTCATGATAAGAAGTTGAATTATGCGGCTGTCCGAAACCCCATTTTATTCCTCTATAAGGATTCCTATCCATTAGTGGTTCATTTGGAATTTGATGAGCACTTATCTACTTCAACTCCTTGTTATATGCTTGTATCTGATCTTGCGGGAATTCTTCCTGATGTGGTACTAACCCTTTTGCAGGAATTTGAAGACGTATTTCCGGAAGAAGAACCAAGTGGAGTACCACCCCTACGAGGAGTGGAACATCAAATTGATTTTATCCCGGGAGCAGTTCTACCAAATCATCCGGCATACAGGGCAAACCCCGAGGAAACTAAGGAAATTCAGCGTCAAGTTCGAGAGTTCTTTGGAAAAAGGGAAGATTCGAGAATCTTTGAGTCCATGTGCGGTTCCCGTAATCATTGTGCCTAAGAAGAATGGTGAGTGGAGGATGTGCACCGACTGTCGTGCCATCAATCAAATCACGGTAAAGTATCGATATCCCATTCCTCTTCTTAATGACATGTTGGATGAATTGCATGGTGCAAAATTATTTTCGAAAATTGATTTAAAAAGTGGTTACCATCAAGTACGAATCCGTGAGGGAGATGAATGGAAAACGGCGTTTAAAACAAAGTTTGGGTTATATGAATGGCTCGTAATGCCTTTTGGTCTCACCAATGCTCCAAGCACATTTATGCGATTAATGAATGAAATCCTTAGAGAATTTATTGGTCGGTTTGTAGTGGTCTATTTTGATGACATCTTAATTTACAGCCATGATTTAAACTCGCATCTATCACACCTAAAGGCTGTTTTGGAAACCCTTCGAAAAGCGCATTTATTTGCTAATTTTATGAAATGTTCCTTTTGCTTGGATCGTGTTGTTTTCCTTGGTTTCGTTGTAAGTGGATAGGGAATTGAAGTTGACCAAGAAAAGGTAAAGGCAGTGGCAGAATGGCCTGAACCTAAAAGCGCAACGGAGGTCCGAAGTTTTCATGGCTTGGCCGCTTTTACCGGCGATTCATCAAGAATTTCAAAGAAACATAGCCGCCCCCTTGAACGAGTTAGTCAAAAAGAACACACCATTCCATTGGGGTCCTACTCAAAGGAAGCATTCGAAACTCTTAAAACTCGTTTAATATCTGCACCTATTCTTGCTTTACCTGATTTCTCTAAAACATTTGAGATTGAGTGCGATGCATCCGGGGTGGGTATTGGTGGTGTTTTAATACAAGAGGGACGTCCTATTGCATACTACAGCGAGAAGTTGAAAGGCGCACAATTAAATTATGCCACGTATGATAAAGAACTATAGGCACTTATTCAGTGTTTACGTGTGTGGCAACATTACTTGCGTCCGAGGGAATTTGTCATTCATTCCGATCATGAATCTTTAAAATATCTGAAAGGGCAATCTAAATTGCATTTGCGACACATTCGATGGATAGAATTTATTGAATCATTTCCTTATGTGATCAACTATGAAAAAGGAAAAGAGAACACCGTTGTCTAGGCGCTACACTCTAATCACACACATGCAAACCAAACTACTTGGTTTTGAGCACATTAAGGAGTTGTATGCATCTGATCTTGATTTTGCTAAATTATATAAATCTACTGAGAATATGGCATGTGATAAGTTTTATAGACACGAGGGATTTTTGTTCAAAGAAAATAAATTATGCATTCCTCGAGGGTCTATGCGTGAATATTTGGTTAGGGAAGCACACGATGGAGGACTTATGGGACACTTTGGCATTGCTAAGACTTTTGACATACTTCACTCACATTTTTATTGGCCTAAAATGGTTCGTGATGTTCATCGAATTTGTGAGTCTTGTATAACTTGTCTTAAAGAGAAATCTAAGTCACATCCACATGGATTGTACACACCACTTCCTATTCCCTCATTCCCCTGGACCGATCTTTCTATGGATTTTGTGTTGGGATTACCGCGTTCTCAAACGGGAAAGGACTCTATCTTTGTGGTAGTTGATCGATTTTCAAAAATGGCTCACTTTATCGCATGTAATAAAACAAATGATGCTTCGCATATTGCTGAGTTGTTCTTTAAAGAAATAGTGCGGCTACATGGTGTTCCAAAATTAATTTTTAGTGATCGAGACGTAAAGTTTGTAAGTCATTTCTGGCGTGTACTATGGATGCGTCTTGGCACTACCTTGTTATATTCTACCGCATACCATCCCCAAACCGATGGTCAAACCGAAGTTGTGAATCGAACTTTGGGTCAATTATTATGCACCGTAGTTCAAAAAAACTTAAAGAATTGGGAGTCTTGCTTACCATATGTTGAATTTGCATATAATTGTGCTACTCACTCTGCTACTAAACATTCACCATTTGAGATTGTGTATGGTTTTAATCCTATCACTCCTATTGATCTTGTTCCTCTTCCCCCAGGTATGCACACAAGTCTCGAGGGAGAAAACAAAGCTAAGATGGTCTGTGAGTTGCATGCAAAGGCAAGGCAGAATGTGGAGGCTCAAACTGCTCGATATGAAAAGCAAGCAAATAAAGGCCGAAAGGAAGTTGTCTTTGACCCCGGAGATTGGGTATGGCTACATTTTCGCAAAGAAAGGTTTCCCACAAAACGCAAGACCAAGTTACACCCACGTGGAGATGGTCCATTCCAAGTTTTGGAGCGCATCAACAATAACTCATACAAGCTTGACATTCCACCCGACTGGGGCGTTTCAAACTCCTTCAATGTGGCTGATTTGCACCCATTTGACAACCCTGATGATCTGAGGACAGATCCTTCGCAACCGGGAGGGTCTGATATGAATCCAGATCCACAACCTACACATGATCCGCTAACATTTCGGGTTGGACCTGAAACTCGGTTTCAACGTAAAAAGAGGCTCAAAGCTTTGGAAAAATTAGCCCAAGTAATAATGCAAGAGTCCAAGACCAATGATGAAGATTCTGAAGTAATCAAGTGCATCATTTATGCGTGTGGGCTGCCTGAATAAATGGCCCAACACTTTGGCCTTTATTATGATAATATAATATATATTATATTATGCAATATTACTTAAATGAATGACAAAAACATGGCTGAATAAGGAGAAGAAATGGCCCCACTTTTTGCTGATTTTAGAAGATGGGAAGACAAGTTTTGGAAATGCAAAATACATTAAATCAAGGATTTCAAGAGTCCAAGCATTTATTCAAGATACATTGATTAATGATGCTTGGAAAACCAAGAGTTTGGGGCGCCACTTTTATCTTAGTTTTTAGAAAAACTTTTTATCTTACTTTTCTATCTATTATTGTCCTATAAATACCCAAACTATTGTAACTTGTAATTCAGCTTTTTGAAATCAATTAATCAAATTATATTTGTTCTTCACTTGGAAAAGTGTTGTGTGAGTTTCTCTGGAAAGGGAATTCAAATCTCGGATTATCAAGGACTTGAGCAATCCTTGTGGTTATCCATATACCAAGGTGCTTAGAAACAAGTTTTCTAAGTGTTGATGTTTTATTCCAAGGTGCCTTCACACGAGTTGTGATTGTGTCGCGGAGCTTATTATTCCTGTTGGAGAAAATAGTGGAATTGAATTAAAGTGAATAAAAAAATGATTTTGTAATCATTTTATTCAGACGACTTTGCAAGCTTAATTTGATTATATTCTTGTATAGAATATATACAATGTTTTGATAATTCTGAAAACTACGTAAGTCGTAGATGAATTCAGGATTTAGAATCATTCAATTCGGAGTACGAGTGAATGAGAAATTAACGCTTGAAGTCGGGTGTTTGAAAGAACTTTTGTTGGAAGTGGAAGTTGAAGAGTATTCAACTAAACTGTGTACCACATTGGAAAAAGAGAGAAATGTTTTCCAGTATATATGTGGGAAGAATGTTATATGTGGTATAAGCTCCTAGAAGAAGGAGAGATAGCGGGTTGGTTTTAGCAGTCAGACGTTCTGCTAAAATGGCCACACGCGCGCGCGCCGCCGCCGCCCGCCCGAGCCCGAGACCGTTGACCGTTGACCGTTGACCGTTGACCTTGGTCTTGGTCTTGGTCTTGGGGCTTTGGGGAATGGGCCTGAGGGCCCTAGGCCCAGGCCTGTGTTAAACTTTTTATACAAAAGTTAATTGGGCTTGGTCCAACATAGTTCAGCTCGGTTCAGCAATAGTTAATGGGTTAATTCAATGCTGAACAGATGTAACTGATGAGTTATGTTAATTCATTGCTGAACTGATGAAACGGCTGTAACTGATAATTAAAGCTTCAGTTCAGAGTTCATCATATATAGCCTCCATATGGATTGAAGTTAGATACACATTGGAAATACAACACCAGAAAGCTTCATACATTCATATAGTTCTGAAGAAGTTGCATACGAGTTTGAAGAAGAGATTCGAGCACTAGAAGAGTTCGTTGAAGGTTCGTGTAAGAAGTACCTCTATACGAATCGGTAATCCGAGTTATCCCGGGAGACAATTGGTTTTAACCGGGGTACACACCGGACCAAATTTGTCTTAAGGACGAGTGTCCTACTCGTCTCGGAGTTATTGTATCCACTTTTATTTTAGTATATTTCATTTTTCAATTGTAATTCGTTTTATTTTCAATAAAATTGTTGTTTAATTCGTGTTAATTATTTTAATTGCGTACGGGCTCCTACAGCTTAAGACAAATTTCAGAACCGATGTTCTGATTTTAACCCGTGCGTAATCGAAATTTTTATACGAATTTCTACTCAATTTTTCTGAGTTTAGACGAATTAAATAAACTTGTTTTAATCAGAATTCGATTCTGATCAGCTCGGTTCTGATCAGTTCGGCTCGTTTACTGATTGATTCGGCTTATTTCTGAATTTTCAGCTCGTTTACTGAACATTTCAGCTCTTAATCTGAACGGTTCAGTCTACTTCTGAAACTTCAGCTCGTTTTATAATTTAGTTAAATCTTCCTTTTTGGTATCGATTTCTGGTAAAATCGGTCCACTCCCTTTTTGGTATCGATTTCTGGCAAAATCGGTCCTCCTCCTTTTGGTGTTTTCTGGTAAAAACTACCACGTTAAAACAAGATTGAAATACAAACATTGTTGGAGAATCGAGTTGAAACAAACTCGAGCTTGTTTTGACGAGTCAAAACAATCTTCAAATTGTTTTCTTTGGGTGAAAAACCTACGTGTTGTATTATCAGTTATTCTTTTCTGATAAAAGTTTATTTTCTCGTCTTGAACGAAATGGCATCCGATGATCAAATCACTCCTACTCCGGTTTGGTGCGCCAAACGGAGGACAAGTCTTCCCACACTTCGGGAATTATGACACGGACAACTACCGTGGATCGGTGCTAACCACGAGAGGCCGAGAAGTTCAACGGATCGAACTTCAAACGTTGGCAACGAGAAGATGTTGTTTTACTTAACAACACTTGGATTAGCGAAAATGCTAATCGAAGATCCACCGGTGGTGCCACCGAGCTCGCCGAAAAGACGGCTTTTCTTGTAGTCGAAAACCGGAAGAATAGTGATTTTTTATGTAAAAATTACATTCTTAATGGTTTGGATAATATGTTGTATGGTGTATACCGTACGTATGACTCACTAAATCGTTGTGGAAAGCTTTAGAGAAAAAGTACACAACGAGAGGATCGGTGCCAAGAAGTTTCTTGTCGGTAGGTTTTTAAAGTTTGAAATGAACGATACTAAACCTATTGTGAAACAAAAAGGTGGAGGAGTTGCAAATTTCGATATCCGAGATGATAACGAGAAGATCCGAAAATCAACGAGAATTTTCAAGTGGCTCGTGTCATTGAGAAGCTTCCCGACTCTTGGAAGGAGTACAAGAGCTATCCGATGCATAAGAGGAAGCGAGGTAACGATGGATGATCCGATTGTTCGCCTCCGTATTGAAGAGGACAATAGAGCATCCGAAAATAGACGTTCGAGTCGGTTGGACAAGCGAAGGCTAACGTCGCCGAGGTCGAAATCGAGAAAAGGAAGAAGCCCGAGAAATCGGTTAAGAAGACAGGGAATCTTCAAGGAAGCCGACGGGGGATAAGCCGGCGCCATTCAAGTTTAATGGCAAGTGTCACAACCGTGGCAAACAAGGGCACCGTCTTCGCGGATCGCCGATCAAAGAAGCCTTACAACCATAAGGCTCATATGGCTGAAACCGAGGATGATGACAATCTCTCGCGCAATGGTGACAGAGTGCAACATCGTGGGTAATCCGAGACAATGGTTTGTGGACACGGGGCCACTAAACATGTCCGCGCCGATCGTGATGTCTTCTCAACCTACAAGGCCTGGAAATGGTGAGAAGCCGTGGATGGGCAACTCGCTCGGTCAACCATTCGGGAACCGGAAATGTGATTCGAAGATGACTTCGGGAAAGAAGCCGACCCTCACAAATGTTCTCCATGTTCCCGACATACGCGAAATCGATATCCGGTGGTATGCTTTGAATAAGAATGGTTTTAAACTTTCATTTGGTAATGACAAGGTCATTTTGACCAAAAATGATATGTATGTGGGTAAAGGTTATTTTACCGAGGGTTTATTTAAACTCAATGTAATGGCTATTATGCCAAAGAATGTTGTGCCCAAAGTGAGGCTAATAAAAATGCATCTACTTCGCGTACTTGATTGAGTCTTGTACTTTATGGCATAATCGTTTAGGACACGTTAATAATAAATCAATTCAAAGAATGATGAATTTGGATTTATTACCTAAACTAAAAGTTAATCAAACCGAAAAATGCCAAGTCCGTGTTGAAGCTAAAATGACTAAAGCGCCGTTTCCATCCGTGGAAAGAAACACAGAACCGTTAGAATTAATTCACACCGATTTGTGTGACTTAAAGTTTGTGCAATCGAGAGGCGGTAAAAAGTATTTTGTAACTTTTATCGATGATTGTACAAGGTATCGTTATGTATATTTGCTAAGTAGCAAAGATGAGGCTATCGAGGCATTCAAAAATTATAAGAATGAAGTTGAGAATCAACTTAGCGAGACGAATCAAGAAGGTTCGTAGTGATAGAGGTGGAGAGTATGAATCGCCATTTGAAAGAATATGTCTAGATTCGGGCATTATTCATCAAACTATCGCTCCATATGCACCTCAATCTAACGGAATTGCTTTGAACGCAAAAACCGTACTCGAAAGAGATGATGAATGCTATGTTGATTAGTTCGGGTTACCTCGAACTTGTGGGGGGAGGCCCTTCTCTCCGCCAATACAATTCTCAACGGGATTCCGTCTAAAAAGATGGATAAAACTCCATATGAGATGTGGAAAGGCCACAAACCAAGTTATAAATACTTGAAAGTGTGGGGGTGTTTAGCAAAGGTGGAAGTGCCTAAGCCTAAACAGATTAAGATTGGGCCAAAAACGATAGATTGCATATTTATTGGGTATGCTCATAACGTAGTGCATATAGATTTCTTGTGCACAAATCTGACAATCCTGATGTGCATGTAAACACAGTCATGGAGTCAAGAAATGCGGTGTTTTTTGAGGATGTCTTTCCACATAAAGAAAGACACAATGAAGACTCAAATAAGAGAGTACACGAAAATGTGGGGGATAGTACTCCAGAAAACGAGGAAGTGGAACCTCGAAGGAGTAAGAGGGCTAGGACTTCAACGTCTTTTGGGCCGATTTTCTAACCTACATGGTAGAAAATACTCCAAGGACATATGCCGAGGCTATGTCTAATCCGAAGCACCTTTCGGAAAGAAGCTATTAATAGTGAAATAGATTCTATTATGCAAAATCACACTTGGGAATTGGTTGACATTCCACCGGGAAGTAAAGCACTCGGGTGTAAGTGGATTTTCAAAAAGAAGCTTAAGGTTGATGGATCTATTGATAAGTATAAGGCCAGGTTGGTAGCCAAGGGTTATCGACAAAAGGAAGGTCTTGACTTCTTTGATACTTATTCACCGAACGAGAATCACTTCTATAAGGGTTCTTATTGCTCTTGTCATGATCTATAACTTGGAGATCCATCAAATGGATGTTAAAACCGCATTTCTAAATGGTGAATTAGAAGAAGAGATATACATGGAACAACCCGAGGGGTTTGTGGTTCCGGGGCAAGAGCACAAGGTGTGTAGACTCGTTAAGTCTTTGTATGGATCGAAATGGGCACCCAAACAATGGCATCTAAAGTTTGATCAAACTATGCTATCTAATGGGTTTAAAATTAACGAGTGTGACAAATGCGTCTACATCAAACAAACACCTAATGCTTATGTGTTAGTGTGTTTATATGTTGATGATATGCTGATTATGGGAAGTACTCATGATATCATCATGAATACCAAAAAGTTGCTGACACGCAATTTTGATATGAAGGATATGGGACAAGCAGATGTAATTTTGGGGATTAAAATCTCCAGAATATCTGAGGGACTAGTATTATCACAGTCTCACTACATTGAATCCGTTCTGAGGAGATTCAATGTTTTTGATGAAAGTCCTATGAAAACACCCATTGACTTAAGTCTTCACTTGGTCAAAAATAAGGGTGAGCCCGTGTCTCGTTGAAATATTCACAGATTATAGGGTGTCTAATGTACATAACCAACCGTACTAGACCGATGTTGCGTGTCCGTGAACAACCGAGCGGGTTTACAAGTAATCCCGAGTGAGGATCATTGGAAAGCGCGATGAGAGTACTCGGGTACTTGAAATATACAATGAACCCGGGATTACGTTACACAAGATATCCGGCAGTATTAGAAGGATACCGTGATGCAAACCGGATTTCGATTCTAAAGAGTCAAAATCCACAACCGGATATATCTTTATGATTGGTGGTCTTTGCGGTGTCCCGGAAGTCCACAAAGCGGACATGCATATCTCGTTCCACAATGGAAGCCGAGTTTATTGCACCTTTGGACAAAGCCGGGGAAGAAGCGAGTGGCTTCGAAATTTCCTAGAGGACATTCCTTGTTGGACAAAACCGATTGCTCCTATTAGCATACACAGTGATAGTCAATCGGCTATACACCGAGCACAAAATAGTATGTATAATGGTAAGTCTAGACATATACGTCGACGACATAATACCGTTAAACACTTGATCTCTAGTGGTGTGATTTCCATCGATTATGTAAAATCGAAGGAGAATCTTGCGGATCCGCTTACTAAAGGTTTACCTAGAGATCAGATGTCAATTTTGACACTCGGAATGGGACTTAAGCCTATTGAAAGTTAAGTTTTGTAATGGTAACCCTACCATGTTGATTTGGAGATCCCAAGATCATGGTTCAAAGGGACAACTAAGTTATGAAGCGTCGATGAACACTTTCCCATTTCGTGAATAAAAGTGTTGTACGCCGGGAGTGTGAAGGTTAAGTGAAAACTTTTAATGATTCCTATAATTTGATTAAATTCGAGTGGGGTATGGAGAATACTCTTGATAGAAGGTCACCTATGTAAGTGCGAAGTGGGGCCGCTTCTATGAGAATTCGAGAGGCTAGAATTCTCTAAAGCACTTTTCGAAACCAGGTGTGATTCGGGGCCAAAATGAATCCGGTCATGAGAACCAAGTACGGTGCTAAGGGAAATATTGTGTGAGTGCTATTGTCCGGTTCTACACTAAAGGCTGAACAGTTCAAGACTTAAGTTCACCGATTAGCCGAGTAGATCCGATAGTACTTCACTAGGGCGGGTTCAAAGCCGAAGCTACCTCTCCCGATGCAATGTTTTACGTCGTCGAATCTCTTCGTGTCGCATTTGCATTAATTTCCATTCATGTGGGGGATTGTTGGAGAAAATAGTGGAATTGAATTAAAGTGAATAAAAAAATGATTTTATAATCATTTTATTCGAACGACTTTGCAAGCTTAATTTGATTATATTCTTGTATAGAATATATACAATGTTTTGATAATTCGAAAACTACGTAAGTCGTAGATGAATTCGGGATTTAGAATCATTCAATTCGGAGTACGAGTGAATGAGAAATTAACGCTTGAAGTCGGGTGTTTGAAAGAACTTTTGTTGGAAGTGGAAGTTGAAGAGTATTCAACTAAACTGTGTACCACATTGGAAAAAGAGATAAATGTTTTCCAGTATATATGTGGGAAGAATGTTATATGTGGTATAAGCTCCTAGAAGAAGGAGAGATAGCGGGTTGGTTTTAGCAGTCAGACGTTCTGCTAAAATGGCCACACGCGCGCGCGCCGCCGCCGCCCGCCCGAGCCCGTGCCCGTGCCCGTGCCCGTGCCCGAGCCCGAGACCGTTGACCGTTGACCGTTGACCGTTGACCGTTGACCTTGGTCTTGGTCTTGGTCTTGGTCTTGGGGCTTTGGGGAATGGGCCTTCTGGGCCTGAGGGCCCTAGGCCCAGGCCTGTGTTAAACTTTTTATACAAAAGTTAATTGGGCTTGGTCCAGTTCATAAACATTCTGATTGAGCTGAAGATTGATTGAAGAGTTCAGCTCGGTTCGGTTATCCAACATAGTTCAGCTCGGTTCAGCAATAGTTAATGGGTTAATTCAATGCCGAACAGATGTAACTGATGAGTTATGTTAATTCATTCTTTGAACCGATGAAACGTCAGAATGCGATAATTAAAGCTTCGGTTCGAGTTCATCTCCACTTGACCCTCTCTCTCCTATATATAGCCTCCATATGGATTGAAGTTAGATACACATTGGAAATACAACACCGAGAAAGCTTCATACATTCATATAGTTCGAAGAAGTTGCATACGAGTTTGAAGAAGAGATTCGAGCACTAGAAGAGTTCGTTGAAGGTTCGTGTAAGAAGTACCTCATACGAATCGGTAATCCGAGTTATCCCGGGAGACAATTGGTTTTAACCGGGGTACACACCGGACCAAATTTGTCTTAAGGACGAGTGTCCTACTCGTCTCGGAGTTATTGTATCCACTTTTATTTTAGTATATTTCATTTTTCAATTGTAATTCGTTTTATTTTCAATAAAATTGTTGTTTAATTCGTGTTAATTATTTTAATTGCGTACGGGCTCCTACAATTCCAAGGTGCTTCCACACAGGTTGTGGTTGTGTCAAGGACTTCCAAATACCTTCAAATCCACGATCCTAAGTGTTCATTCGATCCGAAGCCTTCCTCCGGGCGGTTTCGCATCAGATTTCGTAGTAGATTGACGTCCTATTTTGTTCTTTTATTTTCTTTCGACCCTGTAACCTTGTTCAAATTTTTTTAAAGTGTTTGTTAAGCCATAACACTACTAACGTATATATATCGTACGGACCCCGATCCCCGCCGGTACACGATGCACAGCTCGCCCGGCTGTGCATCGAGCTGTGCATCAAAACGACACCGTATCGACCCGAAACGACACCGTTTGGTTCTGAACTAAAAAAAAACATAATCAAAACGGCGTCGTTTCGACCAGAAACGACGCCGTTTCGGGTGTACAGCTCTGTACAGCTGGAGGCTGTACCGTCGGGGATCTTTTTCCATATCGTACGTGAAGTGTTCTGGTTACCCTTTTCTTTTTGTTGCACAATTTCGAACATTTGAATAAATCAACAAAAAGAAACAAAAGCTTAAAAACAAACTTAAAAAAAAAAGCTTAAAAACATAATTAAAAAAAAAATACTCCTCAATTTTGACCTGTTTTACATGAAAGATAATGCAAGGGAGACAGAGGCGATGAGTACGAAGAAAACAAGCTTCACCCTGGTCTTCCTTGGTAGGCAATATTTTAATTGGAGGTATTATTTATTACTTGTGCTGCTCTTAAACCAAATCATCTTTGCAGGCCGACCCTGGCATTTTTCGGGCCTAAGGCCAAGTCGTTAAATTAGACATTTTAGTTCAAAGTTACATAATTATCGATTCGAATTAGGCCAATTAAATTTTTTTGGGCCTTTATCGATTTGAGTAGAAAATTATGGAAAATTTTGATGAATAAGAATTTGACAGACTCAGAATAAACTCCAAGGCACGTAAGAACGTTATCTTTAAAGAGATGTTTCGTCCCACGCAGATTGTCACTTAGGAATTCAAACGAAAATCTCTCTAAGGATACAATAGAAGTGTTTGATTCAAACAGTGACTTGTTTGAATCAAACCCGGAGGACACTCAAAATTTGTTCTGATGATGCTGTAAACTATATGAATTTCGACCGCATACTTGCGCCTTTTATAGGCTGAAGGTACCCCATAAACGAATGGAGGTACTCCTTGCACGAAAGGGTAGAATCATGTCAGTTCGGCCTAAAACATGCAACTCTTGAATTTTCTAAGTTGCATCCATTAGTAGGTTCATGAATCTTCATGAGTCTGTTCCCGAACTGATGCATGGCTTTGGAAAAAAATGCATGAATCTCGTTCATGAGCTGATGCATGTATTCGTTTAGGTTTCGGGGGCGTTGCGATAACATTAATTCGAACCCCGTTTCGTTGCGATAACATTAATTCTTACGGTAACTCGTATGCAAACGATAATCAAAATATTTATTTATGAATAAATATCTAACATAAATTAATTTTGGGGTCTTTATATTAGGTTGGATCGGATTGGATCTACTGGGATTTTTTTTTTCTTTTAGCAAAACATGTAATGTTGAGCCGCCAGCACCTTTGGGCCTAAAACCACCGCCTCCTCCGCCTCCAAGGTGGGCCAGCTCTGCATCTTTGATATATATTATTAGTCGAAAATCCACGTTTAGGCGTAAGTCGAGAAAGTTTAGAAGAGGAAGACCCCGATGGAGAGCTAGGTTGTGGTGTCTCGGACAGGTTTCGGAAGTCTATAATTTACTTTAATTATTATAATGCAATTTCATTTCAGTTATTTCAATTATGCTATGTTTCACTAAAGTTGTACTCATTGAGTGCTCACTTCACATTACTTCAATTATATTTGGTTTTCCATTTTACGCATTGTGAAAGACTTTGATTAAGTTTGCAAGATAAAAATATACATATAAAGTTTGCAAAAGACAAATTCGTTAAGTATGTAGGGTAGGCAAACTGAGCTCCGCAAGACGGACTCAACCAAATTTCTTTAAGTCTGCTGGACAAACAAACTAAGCTCCACAGGACGGACTCAGCCAAATTTGTTAAGTCTGCAGGACAGACAAGCTAAGCTCCGTAGGACGGACTATCCAAATTTGACAAGTCTGCAGGACAGACAAACTGAGCTCCGCAGGACGGACTCAGCCAAATTCGTTAAGCCTGCAGGACAGACAAATTGAGCTCCGCAGGACGGACTCAGCCAAATACATTAAGTTTGTAGGACAAACAAACTAAGCTCCGCATGACGGACTAATGTAAGTCAACTAGATGATACATTTTACGATGTTTTCACCCTAATTCTCATGCATTTATTGATGTTTTTTTATCAACTTGAGCAACTATTGTGATGATTTGGATCATTTTGTGTATATAGTAAATATTATAAAAACCAACTATTTTTTCGATTATCTAGGCTTATTAGCCAATTTTGTTATCGGATTTACGCGTGGTAACTTTGTGTTCTTGATTTGTAGCACAGATACTACGGTTAGGAGCTCGGGAATTGAGTGTCAAGGCTCAAGATTTGAGTGATGATCAATCTCTGGTATCAAAGGAGAAGAATGCACCCTGGTATCTGTGCATTTATTGATGTTTTTGTATCAACTTGAGCAATTATTGTAGGACAAACAAACTAAGCTCCGCATGACGGACTGATGTAAGTCAAATAGATGATACATTTTACGATGTTTTAACCTCGATTCTCATGTATTTATTGATGTTTTTATATCAACTATTGCGATGATTTGGATCATTTTGTATATATAGTAAATATTTTAAAAACCAACTATTTTTTCGATTATCTAGGCTTATTAGCCGATTTTTTATCGGATTTACGAGTGGTATCTTTGTGTTCTTGATTTGTAGCACAGATACCAGAGTTAGGAGCTTGGGAATTTGAGTGTCAAGGCTCAAGATTTGAGTGATATCAATCTATGGCATCAAAGGAGAAGAATGCACGATCTAAGAGTAAATGACTAACGCCCATCACCCTTGGCACACGCCAATGGCGTTCAAAGCTATCGAGAGTTCCTCCTTTATAATTGGCTTACGCTAACACCAACTGGCTTACGCCAGTGGGTTTGAAATTGCCGCCAATATGAGAGATCAGAATTACCGAAGAGCATTAAATGCATGGTGTCAACCCCATCTACATGTTTGAGACTGGCACACGTCAATCAAGCCTAACGCACATCAAATACATGCAATCAGATAATGGCTTACGCCAATAGGCAGCGCACCCGAATGATGTGGATTCAGCATTTAATAGACACAATTACTTTCTCACCAAACACTTTTACTTCACCTCTCTCTAGTTCTTGAAGGCACCCCAACCTCAAAGGCTCTCCTAGCCAAAATCCATCAATATTTAGATCTTAATTCCAATTGTAAACATTAAGAATTCTTAGTTTGATTTCTAAAATCACTTTTGTTGGATCAAGTTTATCACTTTTGGTGTACAAACTCCATTGAAGCTTCTTGTTATTGAATGAAAGTTTCCTTCTATAAGTTCATTGCTTCTAGTTGGTAAATTCTCAACATTTACCTTGATTTAATCGTTCACATTGATATGAATTCTAACTTTGACATGTTGGAGTTCATATCCATGAGTGGCTAGTTCTTTACTAGCCAAGATAATGTAGTTGTGATAGTTTAATCTTTTTTGATTGATTGGGAATGTTAGTTTGTATTTCATAGTTGCTTGTGTGTTGTTTATCTTCACCTATTTTCATTGTATGTCTTGTTTGTATTGGAGTAATTAACCAATGCTTACACACACTTAATTGCGACCGAAAGAAGATATTAGGTGTGGGGAAAGAGATAGGAGAACCGGAGGGTAAAATTGACCTTAAGTGGAACTCAATTTCTTATCCGGGGGACATTGTTCATTTATTGCACTCAAGAACTTAATCATGCCAAATCATTAGGTTAATGGTTCTTAGACCAAGGAGGGGGCATAGAGTGGTTTCATACACTCGTATGAGGGGAAACTACTAGCTTAGGAGTGCACCGATAACACACACTTGAACACTAATGAAAGACTGGTAGCTAGTTCATTCCCATGATACTAGTAGAGATTAGCTTGATCATTGCATTGTTTTGGCTAGGCCTTTTATCATTTGATCACCCGTTTAGTACTAGTTGATTGAGCTTAGTAGCTTGATCTTTAGACCATCGACTTTCTTGTTTTCTTGCGACTTAGATCAAGACAAACATAGCTTCTCGGTAGTTAACCTCACAATCCTCATGGGATGCGACATTGACCACTTACTAGACTACAATTGAACCGGTCACTGCCGTTAAGATTGGATGCCTAGAAAAGTTTGATCACGTACTCAGCCAAATTCGTTAGTCTACAGGACATATAAAATGAGCTCCATAGGACGGGCTCATCCAAACTCGTTAAGTCGGCATGAAAGACAGTCCAAATTGAGCTCTGCAGTTCAGACTCGTAAAGTTTGCAAAAAAACCACACAAGTTAATAAGTATGCCATCCAGATACTTCAAGTGTATGCATGGCATACCTGAGGCATGGTACCCCAGCATAGATCGGAAGTACTTAAAGTAGGTACTAAAAGTAAAGCTAAGGTAAACACACTTAGTAAAAAATCTCTCATATATTATAAAAACATTGTACATGATACAACTTGAAATTTTCGAAGCAAAATTAGCAAAAAATAAAAATTACAAAGCTATGAGCCTAAAATGCATGGGGGCCACTCTGCCCGGGCTCTACTACAGGAGGAAGATTTTTCAAAGTAGCGGCAGAAGTAGCACCGGCGGGAGCTGAAGAAGACGTCTGACGAGCAACTGCAGTGCATCTACCGTACTTAGACACAATGTCTACTCATTCTTTGAAATCCTTCAGATGATCTTTATAGACCTACTCCTAGCCAGACTTGTAATAAGCCTTGTTGGCAAGGCTGTCACAGAAAGCCCGGGAAATTGGGCCCTGACTTCATCCACCCATATGGAATAGTTGAAGTTAAGCACGGGGGCCAACAGAAGTTCCAAGGCCTGGAAGAGCTCCGTAGAAGCCTTAAAACTCTTCACAACTTGAAAATAATATGATATGAAAAAATGTCATGTTTAAACAAACTAACATATAAAAAATGATTTTATCCATAAAAAACATAGAATAAATTTAATTTGTGCAACAATGAAAAGAAAAAAAAAGTCTAAATGATGACAACCACTTTGAACATTAAAGCTACGAATCATCATGAGAAAAGATGTATCACATAAGATAAGATGGATAAGTGAAGCCATAACTCCATAGCATGTGTCGATACCATTCCAAACTCCGGGGAAGATCATAAGAAAAGTATTTAAAAACGTTCAAACAAATCAGATAATGATAATTAAGGGTTCAAAGCAGTTGAGCAAATTTAAACCATACCCATATCGACACTCGAATGCTGAGATCCTCAGGCTCGAAATAGCTCAGAGCAGACGCGATATCAAAATCCTTCATTTCTCAACTTAATGGTATAAGAATTCTATTTGGATAACATCCCCCCAAATTGAAATAGCTACATATTTCTACATCATCACGGTATAATTAGCAGTAGTCCAATCTCCAACATCACACTAAGCCTTACAAACACTTATTATTAATGTCTAATTTAATAGCACATACAACTAGAGACATTTCAGCATCAAACCTTTTAAATTAAGTCGAGATCTCATCAACCATAATCACTATTATGATTTCTCTTTCACAGTTTGACACTGGGGACATTATCATATATACAATATGATAATTGGTTCGTTAAACAAACAAATATATAATAACAAAAAAAAACCATTTATTATATGTATAAAGGCAAAGAAATAGTAGAAATGATGACCCGGTCGGATCCGGTCCAACCCGATTGGGTTTAGGACACTATTTCAATAGGATTATGTTCTCCCCAGAAGTGGGAGATTGTAGTGCCGTGTCATCAGGAAGACCAACCAATGTTTGAACTGCAGCAACGCCTAGAGTTGAACCCGCGGTTTGGATAGGAGGAGTATCCACACTCAGAGTCCTCTCAGTGTCTTCACTTTTTTCTAGCTGATTCACATCAGACTCATCAATCCTCGCAGTAGGAAACAAGCTAGCCAAGGCCCTCACTGCAAAAAAGCAAGACATAAAGTGAGTCAGTTAAGAGCAAAGCAAAAATGAAGGAATATAAAGCTAAAATTCAAGTAAAAACCCCTACAGGCATCCCTATAGGAGGGATTCAAAACAACACAAGGATCGGTCCCCCTTCAGTCAGCTGAGCAACGTCAAGTAGTTGGGAAGAAAACTTTATAACCCCTATAATGATCTTGGAAGCACGGATACCCTGCAAAACATCCCTGCCAATGTCGACCGGACATATGTCTTTAGGCATGGGGTCTGAGTTCCAACGGCTCATTTCAGCTCTCCCCCATTACGAACGAAGAAAATTTGGTTCTTCCATCCCTTGAAGGAGGATGTTCCATAAGCGACAACCGGAGATACGCCAGATCGGCGAGGAAAATAGTACCACCTGGAACTATTTTGGACCTTTTTAATTTGGTAAAGGGCCTTAAAAAGGTTTACAGAGATGGAGACTCCGATCATCCTGCAAAAGACGCCAAACCTTATGATACTTCTAACCCCATCAGGGCGACTTGGGCAGTGCCTATGTTATAGTATTGTAGAACGGCCAAGTAGGCCGGACACCAAGGAAGCCTCAACCCACTATGGAGTTGAGCCTCATAAATGACGCAGAACCCGTCCGGTGGCTGGTAAGGGTATTTTCAGGGGTCGGCAGGCTTGGTCAGGGTATAAACCCCTTGGTCAATCCCGTATTCACGGGAAAAGGGTCTCTATCTCGCTCTAATCAAGCTTGGAATCCACCCCGTAACTACCTATGTTTGCCTTTATGGGCTTTTGTATCTTTAGGCTAAGAACAAAGTCGGATCTTGCCTCATGACGCTTGCAACATAGTCGAGTTTGGCAATGAGTTCGGATATGTTGGTGTTTTATGGCACCGAAAGTACTTAAAGTAATACAAATCAATATCCTGGAAGAAGGACGGGAAGAAGAAGGGAGGGGCTCGGGAACATGTGGAAACCTGGGAATTTCCTCAAACACAAAGCTATGTACCTCATCTCCGAATTATGGATCTGACTCAAAAAGCCTACGTACGGGTTCGGACTCAGCACTCGAAACTGACATGAACTATGTGGATCGAACTGAGCCTCGCCATGATTCATCTATATATTGGCAGAGCATTAAATGAAAATACAACATTAAGAGATAAGAGCTCCACTTTAAGCCTATAGGCAGATCTAAACCCTAGGTGGAAGATCGGCCTGGCTCATTTCTCAGTCCACCGTAGGTCGGTTATGGCACAACGATTGGGTTAGCGTAATTCGGGCCATACCGTCCTCGGGGGCTCGACGCAGGCCGGCCAGAGCTACCCCCTGAAGTAGCCCACGTGCGTAATATGAGAGATCACAATGGAAAGAATCCTCAGTCAAAAAGGCTCTGATCCTATTATTCAAACACCGTGATTATCTCCTAAAATCAAGAGGATTAACACACACTTATCTTTGGGGGATACGAAATAGAGTCCACAATGGACACGACACATGCATGCCCTGGACAAAACGTCCTCTATATAAACGATCCCAAGAAATACGAAGAGACTTGATTCCTGACATATACACAGGACATGTAGGCAACTTGTGATTCATAATCTCAGGCTCAGTCTAAAATACTCAAAAACCACCCCCGTTTTACACTTTCTTTAGGGTTTTGTCTTGAATTTATCGTCACTAGGAAAAATATGGCCCGGAATTACGTTCTGACGATATTCAGCATCGTCAGTCCCTTATAATTAACATCCTTAGTAAAATAAAAGAAGAGGAGTAAAGATGAGAAAAATCGATTTCTGATGAGCAAAGTGTTAAGGTCCATGCCTCACATCTCAAGCGCGCGCCCTGAAGCTTAAAGTTTAATTTAGTTTAAAAGCAGGTTTTGACCCAATTTTGAACTACTAGGTGAATTTCCTGCACTTTTAGAGTAGAAAGGGGAGCTCTTGTCTAGATTAGCATATATACATCATTTTTTCCCCGTCTTTCATTGATTTGATCTTACATGACGGCACTTTCCTGTGTGTCGAATATTACGTACTGACAGTCTACCTAGTCAATCGTACTATATATAGAAGAACTATGTTATATCCGCAGAAAGAAATCTAATTGAAAACAAAGCGGATAAAATACTTAGTCTAGGCAAGCAAATAGTTGAGTGTGATTTTATCGAACACTTATAGTGCTTAAATAGAAACTACATTATCAAGCTAAATTATGACTAATTACTTCACTTAATTGAAACAGGGGAATAAGGAATATTTACAATTATGATCTGATCCCTTGAACATACTTCTTAAACGAGTGAAAATGCATGGATTTTGTCGGGAACCAAGTTGCAAATTAGTCGGTTAGCTAGTTAGGGGTTTATTACCGAACTGTCATTAGCAATTGATGAGCTGTTGTTGGTTGTCATCTTGATGTATTGGTTGTTATTGAGTTGTGTAGATAGATGCATAGTATAAAAGGGAAAACATAGACGTAAATGTAATTCATTCAGACAAGTTCATACTAATAATAAATTCTTACTTTTCCTCCCCTCACCTGCACTTTCTTTCTTCCTTTCTGCAAATTCTTTTTTTCCCTAGGATCCTTACAAGTGGTATCAGAGAAAGTGATTCTCTGCCATGGCTGACACACGTCTCGAATCCGTTGATGAACAAACCAAGAAGAATGCTAAAGACATCGAAGATCTGGGTAAGACAATACAAGACCTTAAGCTAGGTGCAGACAACCAAATGGCTTACATGAGGGACCAATTCGCTATCATTTTTGCTGCTCTCTCCAACAAAACAGCAGCTACTGGAGAAAGACTGCTTACAAATCCAACAATTGATGTTCCAGCAACTAATCTGGGGATTTTAGGACCCCCTCCAGCTGAACAGAGGTATGACCATTCCCTTAAGCGTCCTAGGGTTGATTTTCCTATGTTTGTTGGTGAGAAGCCTAGGGCATGGTTAAGAAAATGCGAAAGGTACTTCCAATTCCATCTAGTTAAGGAGGATGAAAAGGTTGCTCTAGCTGAAATGCATCTAGATGATCAAGCAGAACTCTGGTATAGCAGTTGGAAGACGAATAAACGGTTTATTACTTGGCCAATTTTCTGTAATGAGCTGTGTAGAAGGTTTGCCAATCAGAATTATGATGATGTGGTGGATGAACTTCATAAATTGAAGCAACAGGGGCAGTTGATGCCTATCAAGCCAAGTTTGAAGAGATTAAGACTTTAGTGTCACTAAAAAATCCTGGCCTAGATGAAGCATATTTCATAGCAAGCTTCATAGGAGGATTGAAGAAGGGTATTAAGTCAATTGTGAGAGTTAATAGGCCATTAGATCTAGCTGCAGCGTTGGAATATGCAAGAGCATAAGAGGATGTACTGGAATCAATAAATAATACTCCAACATCAAATTTCAAGGCTATGCCTTATCAGAAAACAACCCCTACACCGGCAAGGCTGGCAGAAAAAGGGAAGGATACTAGTAGATACATTACTCCTACAGAAGTACAAGAAATGAGGGAAAAAGGTCTCTGTTTCAAATGTAATGAGAAGTATTTGCCAGGGCACCAATGTAAATCCAGGCAGTTCAATTTCATTTTGGTGGATGAGGATGAGCAGGCCCCCACTGAGGGACTGGAGGATTCTGAGAGTGATACCACACTCTCAGAGGTATCACAATTATCCCTAAGCACTATGACTGGACAGATTAGTTCCAGTACAATCAGAATTCAGGGCCTATTGAAGAAGAGAACTATTAACATACTTATAGATAGTGGGAGCTCCCACACCTTTTTGGACCAGAAATTGGCAAAAGACCTCTAGTGTGTGATAGAAGCTACAAACCCCCTGGGAGTAACGGTGGCAGATGGTAACAAAATGATAAGTAGCAGTATATGCCCTAATCTACCATGGACCATGCAAGGCATTAGGTTTACTCATAATGTCAGACTTCTAAAACTGGGTGGTTGTGATATGGTTCTAGGGGTTGATTGGATGAAGAAATTCAGCCCAATGGTGTTCGATTTTAATAAAATGGAGCTGTCATTTCACAAGGAAGGCCAACCTATTGTACTCAAAAGTTATGAGGAATCTGCCCAACTTAAAACTATCAGTTGCAAGCAACTTATCAGAAGTTTTAGAGAAGGGAAATCTGGGGTCATGGCCTGTATCAACTTCATTAGGGCAACCCCAGAACTAAATGAGATCACTGATGTAGATCAAGATGTTCAAAAGATGCTAGAGTAGTATACGGATGTGTTTGCACCACCTGAAGCTCTACCCCCAGACAAAGATTTGGTTCATGATATCATTCTAAAAGAGGGAAATGATCCCTTCAAGCTAAGGCCCTATAAATACGGTCACTACCAGAAACAGGAAATAGAGAACCAAATTGAACAAATGTTGGAGCAGGGTTTGATACAGCCTAGCCATAGCTCGTATGCATCCCCTATCCTATTAGTAAAGAAGAAGGATGGAACCTGGCGTTTGTGTGTGGACTATAGGAAGTTAAATGAGCTCACAGTTAAGGATAGGTATCCTATACCTATCATTGATGAATTACTGGATGAGTTGGGACAAGCTAAGTTTTTCTCTAAGATTGATTTGAGGGCTGGATTTCACCAGATCAGAATGAAACCAGAGGCTGTACCAAAAACTGCATTTGTAACACATCATGGCCATTATGAATATACAATCATGCCCTTTGGTTTGACAAATGCCCCGGCTACTTTTCAGAAAGCCATGAATGAACTCCTCAAACCATTTCTAAGGAAGTTTGTTTTAGTGTTCTTTGATGACATCCTAATCTACAGTCCAGATTTTCAGTCCCACTTGCAGCATTTACAAACAGTACTAGAGCAATTAAGAAAGAAGAAAGTTTATGCTAAGATGAGCAAGTGTAGTTTTGCACAGACAAGTGTTGAGTATTTTGGGCATATAATACAACAAGGGCAAGTGATGGCAGATCCTAGCAAGATTGATAGCATGTCCAAATGGCCAATTCCTCAAAACATTACAGACTTAAGAGGCTTTCTGGGGCTGACTGGTTTTTACAGGAGATTTGTCAAGAACTATGGCATTATAGCAAGGCACCTAACTGATTTACTAAAAATGGATGACTTTGTATGGTCTGAAAAGGCAACAGAGGCCTTTACCACCTTAAAGAAGGCCATGTGTGAGGCTCCACTACTAGCATTACCCGATTTCACATCACCATTCATAGTAGAAATAGATGCATGCATCAGTGGTCTTGGAGCTGTATTGCAACAGCATGGCAGGCCCATCTCTTATCTCAGCAGAGCATTTTACTGCAAGGAAATGTGACTTTCTATTTACGAGAAAGAGCTTCTCGCAGTTATCATGGCTGTCACTAAATGGAAGCACTATTTGCAAGGGGTACAGTTCATTATTAAGACAGACCAGCAATCCAGCAGAAGGGCATTACCAAACTTTTGGGATTAGATTTCAAAATTGAGTACAAAAAGGGTAAGGAAAATGTTGTGGCTGATGCACTTTCTAGGCAACCTCCACAGCAGGGTACTATTATGGCACTTACAACAGTGACACCTAGTTGGATGCAAAGGATTATTGACAGTTATGAAGGGGATGTCCATGCCCAATTCAAAATCATTTCTGTTCTCCTAGACCCACAGAATGAACCAAAGTTCACAATGCAGCAGGGCCTATTGAAATTCAAGAACAGAATATATATTGGATCATCTGGCACCTTAAGGCAAGAGATTCTATCACAGTTACATGATAGCCCCCTGGGTGGCCATTCAGGTATTAGGGCATGCCTCAGCAGGATTTCATCCTTATTCTATTGGCCTAGGATGAGAAATGATGTCAGAGACCTAATCAGTAAATGTATTATCTGCCAACAATGTAAGGACATCCATGAGCATCCCCAAGGGTTATTGCAGCCCCTTCCTATCCCTGATCAAGCATGTACACATATTAGCATGGATTTTATTGAAGGATTGCCAAATTCTGAGAGCTATGAAGTTATCATGGTTATAGTTGACTGATTTACAAAATGGGGACATTTTGTGGCCTTGAGGAAAGGGTATTCTGTAGAATTAGTAGCTGATGCTTTCTTTCATCACATCTACAGGTTACATGGCCTACCTGCCTCAATTGTTAGTGATAGAGATAGTGTGTTCACCAGTGATTTCTGGCAAAATCTGTTCCAACTAGGAGGGGTCAAACTTGCTCACAGTTCTGCATATCACCCTCAAACAGATGGACAGATTGAGAGGGTAAATCAATGCCTTGAAATGTACTTGAGATGTATGTGTTTTCAGAGGCCTAAACAGTGGACTAAATGGCTTAAACTGGCTGAATTTTAGTACAACACTAGCTTCCACACTGCCATCCAAACATCACCTTTTGAGGCTTTATATGGATACAAACCTACATCCATACCAATTGGGAGTTTCAGTGATAGTGCTACCTCTACTGTTGATGAGTTTTTGCAACAGAAGTAGATGTATACCAAGGAACTCAAGGAACTTCTAGAGTTTGCCAAGCAAGAAAGAAATACTATGCTGATAAGGGCAGGACAGAGAGAGAATTTCAGGTGGGTGATCTGGTATTTCTCAAATTGCAACCCTACAGACAGACTAGCCTAGCATTGAGGAGGAATTTGAAATTGGCTGCACAATATTTTGGACCTTATAGAGTGGTTGAAAAGATCAACTGTGTTGCTTACAGATTGCTACTACCAGAAGACTCAAGATTACATCCTGTCTTTCATATCTCTATGCTCAAGAGACAAAGGAGCTCATATACCAGCCTCTACCCAGCCTCCTATCACATCTCCTGATGGACAGGTTGTCCTATATCCATACAGGATCTTAGACATCAGAACTGTGAAGAGAAGAAATGCACCTGTAGTGCAATGGCTTATGAAATGGCTTAACCTAGATGAGTCTTCATCTACTTGGGAAGATGCTGGATACATTATGCGGAAGTTTCCCCAATTTTCACCATCATGAGGACATGTTGCTGCCTAAGGGGAAGGGGATGTCAGAAACCAAGTTGCAAATTAGTCGGTTAGCTAGTTAGGGGTTTATTACCGAACTGTCATTAGCAATTGATGAGTTGTTGTTGGTTGTCATCTTGACGTATTGGTTGTTATTGAGTTGTGTAGATAGATGCATAGTATAAAAGGGAAAACATAGACATAAATGTAATTCATTCAGACAAGTTCATACTAATAATAAATTCTTACTTTTCCTCCCCTCACCTGCACTTTCTTTCTTCCTTTCTGCAAATTCCTTTTTTCCCTAAGATCCTTACAAATTTGGTCAAGAGCACTTGACCTCTTTATCGGGCACGATAGCACTCTATAGTTAATTCACAGGTTTTTCGGCTAAGACTAATAATTAAGTCGACTAAGAAACCAATATTGGATGATTCAACTAGGCAATCAATTAAGGTTTATTTACTCCTACACAATGTCAAATTCATCAAGAGCTAAACATGTAATTCAACTCATACACGTACCCTAATTAAGAGAAAATCAAGGAATCTTCACATAATTCTCACTATTTAATAGAGTTTAGCTACTCGAAATGGGCATGTATTCAACTCGAATGGGAACTTTTATTTCCGCGGTTGTTACAATATGTGACATATTTATAAACTGTGATGTCTGTTGGAAATGAATCGAATTCTTTCAACTCATTGCATCATTTTCACGAATAGACAAGTATATTGAAACAAGAGGGCTATATATAGTCTTCATATGCTACGATTTCAATATCATTTTTTTCATATGCGCATCCATCATTTGATTCCGATGAAACATGTCATGAATCAAACAATTAATTAATACTACTTCCGTCCCAAAATATAAGTCATTCTTGAGGTTTCACACATATTAAAAAAAGTGATTAAATGTTATAAATTTCAAGATTAATGTCTAAAATGCCCTTGACTTTCATTAATCCATTTGTTGTGAAGTACTGAAAATTGGTTGGATTGATAATAAATTAAAGATAATATCGATAGAGAAAAGGGTAATAAATGTTACATTGGTAACGTAGAATAACTTATACTATAGGACAAATCTAAAGTGAATGATGACTTATTTTCTGATACGAATGTAGTAATTTTTCTTTTCTTTTAGCAATTTATTGGTATGTTTAGAAACAAATCAAAATAAATAAAAACAAGCGCATAAATCACATTATATATCTTTATTAATATTATGAATGGAAAACAAGGCCTAGGCCTGGCAAGTTGTTTTTCTTGTTTCTCTTTGAACAACCCTAATGTTAGTGTACAATAAACTTACACAACATATTATACAGCATTGATTACGGAGAGTTCAACATCATCGATTAATAAAACTTATACCATGATCAATAATATAAAAATATATTGTGTCACCCGTTGCGATTATTTCATTACATTGAGAAGTCATAAGTGCTTCAAAGGAAGTAGCAATTCCGGTGCATTGATTAGGTCCCAATAAAAGTATTTTCACTCGACATTATTAGTATCATAATAATCAAGTTCATCATCACCACCAGTTTCAACATAAAAGCAATATATCTGGTTATTTATATTAAGGCCGCAACGGCATACCGAAGGACAGTTTACCAGAGGTCCACCGACTCCATAGCATGGTTCGGTTTGTTGAGTGCATAGAACGTGATTACTTTGGCTGCACCTGAATCCAACTGCAAAAAATATCAATGTAATACAGATAATATACACGGAATTTATTAGCAGAAACTTGAATTATGCGTTTTAATTTAAAAAGTTAAAAATCATATGAACAAATTTTAACACACAAATAGCCATGAATTTTCATAAGTACCTGAAAATTTCTACTTTTTTTTAATGATACGTTCGGATGTGTACCTTCCACTAATTTATTGATGGTAAAAAAAATAGATTTAAATTGCTTAAGCAATAAAAAAAATGTAAGTCATAACAAAATATTATATCTATATTCTAAAATATACTTTGCTCTAAAATATTTAATTATTGCAATTTCGAATGCTAGGAACAAATCATTAATTAAGTTGGGGGTGAAACTTACAAGAGGTGATGAGCAGCACCAGAATGAAGAATGCAGGCTTAACCATCTTAATTGGTATGATCCTAATAATGCAAGAAACTAGTACTATTTGAGAAAGAAAATAGAGTTGCGATTTTTTCCTCCCCAGACAGGGCTCTACTTATAAGGTTTCCAAAAAAAAAAAAAAAAAAAAAAAAAAAGAAATAAAAAAAAAGGCTTGTAGTAAAACGATAATAGAAGTAGAAATCAAAGAGGAAAAAAAAAATTAAAATTAAGAAGAAGCAATACTATGTATTCCATTATTTAAAGGTATGTAGGTATTTGTGTGTACACAATATAAGTGATTAAAATCATAATCATAATCTAAATAAAAGAATCTAATATCAATAGACAATCCATCAATAAAGTTATCACATAATACCCATCTTGGATGTCTATTAAACAAATGGGACATAAATGATTTGCCTCATTATTTCTTTTATAAGAAAAATCCAATGGAAAAAATTATTACTCAAGAAAAAATAAGTTCATATTTATTTGTGTATGATTTACTCTGCCTGATCAATATATCCTGTAGATCAGTGAACGTCGATCGTTTTTTTCCTTTTCAAAATGTTGTAGTAGATAATGCCTCTTTGAACAATTCGGTTGAATTGATTGCTTGATCTGAGTTGCATTATGCATGTACCGGCCATTTTCATAATGAATTAAAGGTTGAAAAAGACACATTTAACAGTTAATGTGGCAAAAATGACATAGTAAAAAGAACATGATTTATAATAGTAAAAAGAACATCATTTATAATGACAATTAATTTGATAATCCAATAATACTCTACTTAAAAATGCGGGCGAAAAAAATTCCCCAAGTTTAGACATCCCATTTAACACATATTTATTATTTCAGTTACATAATGCATTTATCAATATGATGTTAAAAAACAATTAACGAACAAAACAAACAGACCAACAACCTCAAATAATCATTAACTTTAAACAGGCCTAAAGAGTCACAAAAGAAAAATATAAAAACTCATTTTTAAAAGATGAATTTTGATGCTAATTCATTTTTTAATATAATGAATTTTTATTCTAATCCAATTTCTAACTCTCAATATCACTACTTACAACACATATATATAGTGTTGTTTTTAATTCACACGCACACACTCTCTATATATACACACATACACACACTCGTAGAACAACAATGAAACGCAAAACATAAAACAAACAAAGAAAAATAAAATTTTATTTATGTGTCGATAATTATGTGAAAAACATAGCCAAAAGCTTAATTAAAAAACAACGGCAGGTGTATTATCATTATAAGTGCACCAAAAAGGGGAAGAAAAGCTTTTATTACATCAGTTTAATTTTCCGGCAATTTTTTATATAAAAGAAATACAATTACGTACGATGCATGATTGAATTTAATAAGCCTATTTGGATCAGACCAAATCATACTACGATTCCTCCCTATACAAACACAAAAAATGAATTGAACTTAATAAATGAGATATTACACTAAATAAAAAAACAGCTTGCCGAAGAGCAAAGTGATTTTGGCCCAAGAAGAAAAGTTCTGACATCAAAGGTCTAATCCACATTGGTTGGTTGATCGAGGGGAAAAGAAATACACACTATTATCATTTAACCTATGTTGTACGGACACGGACACGGACACAACGCACGATACGACACGGACACGGCGATACGGCTAATTCCAAAATTTAAGGACACGACACGCCGTCGACACATTATATATATATATATATATATATAAATATTTATAATGTAAATAAATTTCAATTTATCAAAAAAAATATTCTTAAACATCTGAAAAAACTAGACAAAATAAGATAGGTATTACATAAACTCTATGAATATCTAGAATAGATATTCGACTTTCATACGGTGCCAAAAGAAATTGTGATTGACCTTCAAAATATTACAAATTGTAAAAATGATTGTTTATCAACAACAAACATATAAACTTGATACAACATATTATTTATTTAATTATTATAGAAATGAAAATCGTGTATTTTAACGTTTCAATTGAAGAATGTTGGATCTAACTTTATGTGATATGAATCACTTCAATCCAGGATCGTTATGCTAAACTATCAAGAATCAAAACAAGAATTAAACTGTAAACATACCCGAATCCATAGCAGCGAAAGACTCTGTAGATGTTGTAGGATCGATCTTCTAGATCTATACACCGTCTAGTAATTTTCAGAGGAACCCTTTAGAATTCTCTGTAGTTCTCTTTCTGGTAATGGGAGGCAGAGGAGAATAGATCGGTGTGTGACCTAGGGACCATAACCCTCCTTATATAGTGAAATATATTTTAGGTATTTCCATTTCTACCCATCAACGAAATAGAAATTACCACTTAGTCTCTACACATAAAAGGCCCACACCCTAATGATACATCATAACCCAATAAACCGAATACCGTATTAGATCACTTTTATTTATTGACAGTTCATAATAAATAATTATTTAACATAAAAGCCCAACGTTGGATTAATGATCCAACAATCTCCCACTTGGGCTATATGTGTAACCTTATAATTATTTATCATAATATAACCGAATGAGCGCTCAACTTTGCTGTCGTCATAAAATTGTATCAATAACAATCCCGTCCATCAATCCCATCAACATAGGACCAAAGCGGCCTTCGTCACATCTATCGTGAAGGGACCCATCAATGATCACATATGCTAATAAAATGAATGACATGGATCATGATGTGGATGCGTAGCATGGTTAATAACATGACATGTGATCTTAACATGTATATTTCCAACTGGTTCACCTTAAACTTAATGAGATCTAAACCATATATCGAGATCAAAGTGTGAAACATCAAAACTTAAATTTCTGCAGAAACAACTGTAACTGTAACTTTAACTTTAAACTGAAACAACTGAAAAATGCGTCTATATCGAAGCAAATATTATCAATTACAAACTCCCACTAAACCTAAACATCCTTAATTGACATGACACCCATACGAGCAATATGCTCAAGAACATCTTAGGTGGCAGTCCCATAATGAGTGGATCCACAATAATGGAGTTTGTCATGATATGTTCAATAGACACCCGTCCACTTTGAACTCTATCTTTAACAACTAGGAGCATTATATCAATGTTCTTAGACATTGATGAGCTCCTGTTGTTGTTGGGATAAAACACTGCGGAATTATTATCACAATAAAACCTTAGTGGTCATTCAATGACCAAATTCACAGCCATGAAACATATTTCCGCATCTATATCCCATCACTAGTGGCTTCAAATGCCCCAAATTTTTGTCTTCAATGTCAAAGAAGCCATAAGTGTCTGCTTAGCACTTCTCAGAAAACAACTTCTTGTGACAAAATGAAGACAAAACCTTACATGGATTTAAATGTATCTTTACATCCACCGAAACCTGAGTCAACATACCGAATGATCTCTAACTTTTCTAACTTCAAATATGTGAGCATCTTATATTTTATTTTCTATAAGTACTTTATAACCTTATAGGCTGTGACCAAATGACCCTTTCCAGGATCTTTTAAGAATCTGCTCAACCAGACTGAAATGTACACAATATCCAGACATGTACAAACCTAAGCACACATTAGACTCCCAATAAATATATCAAAGGGAATCTTCTACATTTCCTCCTACTTTATATCATTAGAAAAGGCACATTTTGAGACTAAACTTGTCCCACTTAGACACAGGGGTACAATGTGTTTTACAATCCAGCATGTCGAATCTCTTCAGAAAACTTTATCGATATAGTCTATATGTAATGATCCAATAATACCTCAGGGATAAGCCCGATATACATGGATCCCGAAATTGAAAGTAGCGTCTTCTAAATCTTTCAACTCAAAACCGAACGAGATAAATGATTTAGTTTCATGCCCAAAAACTATATCGTTACCGGTAATCATCGACATGTCAAACCAAGAGTATGAACCTACTCCCACTAAACTTATGGTAGATACATTCATCAACATAATTTGACCCAGAACCAAATGAGACAATAATTTGATGAAATCTATTATACCATTGACGGCAAAAACCGTTTGAGTCCATAGATGAATTTCTTTAATTTGCAAACCATATTCTTTACGTCGCCAAATGCAAAGTTTTCTGGCAGCACCAAATCAATGTTTCATAAATGTCACCACTGAGAAACATTATCTTTACATCCATCTGATGTGACTCATAATCTATATGAGCAAGTAGAGCCATAATTATCCTGAAAGGGCCTTTCAAAGAAACCAAAGAGAAAGCCTTTTACAACATATGCTCTTTTGAGTAAAGCCCTTAATGACAAGACAAATATTATATCTTTCCACATTACCATATGAATCCCTCTTGGTCTAAAATGTCCATCTACAGCCAATGGGTTTTGATCCTTCTGGTAATTGTAGAAGATCCTAAACGTCATTGTCCTTCATGGACTTCATCTCATATTGCATAACCTCAATCCACTGTGAGAGTTGGAGCTTTCCATGGCTTGGGGAACGGTAACCGGATCATCCTCTATAATGCCAGGATCCTTATGATTAAAGAGGTAAACAATATAATCATACTAAATTGTTGACCTCATCTCTCTAGTGGAGTTCCTAAGTTGCGGTACCACTGATTTCTCATGTGGTACCTCATATGCTCATTGTGCTCCTGTATAGGTTCTTGAGGATGTAGAGGTTGCTTAATTGGAAGTTCATGAATATTGTCATAAACCGTATCTGGCAATAGTATACATCCCATTCGGGAAAACAAATTGTTACCAACTGCCACTGTAGGGAGAGACATGGTAGGCTCTTCTTTAAAGACAATATTTCATCCCTTATCTTCCCCCCAAACTCAATATCCTCAAGGAACCTTGCAGATCCCGTCTATGAATAAAAAAAAAATTGAAAGTATGGCCATAGAACTTAAAACCCCTGGATCTCTTGAAAACCACCACATAACATAACAATTAACCAGAGTCTATTTTCTTTCCCTTGGCTTATAAGGCCTAACCTTAATTGAACAACCTTCAATATGATTACACCGAATACTGGGTTACCCCAGTCCATATTTCATATGGGGTTTTGGTTACTGTTGTAGTGGGTATTTATTTAGTATGAAAGCTGCTATCTTTAATTTCCATAGTGACTGCCATTTGATACCGTAGGGAATAAACAGCAAGTGACCATACGTATCAATTCTAAGACGTACTAACTTCTAAGCATAAATTAAAGATGCAATACTAAAACCATTCCACGCCAAACTTGAACTAAATATATATGAAAATATATATTTTAATAACAGGCACTAATAATAATAATAATAATAATAAAAAACTCGATCTACACACCGTCTAGTAATTTTCAGAGAAACCCTTTAGAATTCTCTGTAGTTCTCTTTCTGGTAATGGGAGGCAGAGAAGAATAGATCGGTGTGTGACCTAGGGACCATAACCCTCCTTATATAGTGAAATATATTTTAGGTATTTCCATTTCTACCCATCAACGAAATAGAAATTACCACTTAGTCTCTACACATAAAAGGCCCACTCCCTAATGATACATCATAACCCAATAAACCGAATACCGTATTAGATCACTTTTACATCGGGTTAATATTTATTGACAGTTCATAATAAATAATTATTTAACATATAAGCCCAACGTTGGATTAATGATCCAACAAAGAAAACTTAAATAAAGAAAATAAAATAAAAAATTGGGTTCAGGAGTGTCGGGGTGTGTCGGTGCCGTGTCGGGGAGTGTCGACAGCGTGTCGGATATTTAAATTTTAAATAATATTAATTTAATCATCCGACACGTGTCGGATACGGTGTCGGAAAGTGTCGGAGTGTGTCGTGTCGTGTCTTGTGTCGGACACGGCGCACGGCGACCAGATTGAAGTGTCGGTGCATCATAGAACCTCTTTCTCTTTCTCTTCCTACCCGTCACCGTTCTGTCTCTTCCAGGTCCGATTTGATCTTCTGCAGGCGGAAAGATGGGTGATTTAGTGGCTGGATAGACGAATTGCTCATGTTTGGGGCTGAGATTAATTCCCGATGGTGTCTATTTGACGTCCAATCTACTGTATACGTACTCAATCTTTTGATGTTTGTGGTGGAAATTCTCCTGAAATGCTGCTTCGTTCGAGGTTAGTGGATGATGTGTCTTCAATTCGTACATGATCTGGTCATGGATGACAGATTCGGGCGGCTTTAGTGATGCATGCTAGAGGGTATGAAGAAAAACGAGAAATTGGAAAATCAGGCCCTTTTAACCTCTGACAATTTTTTTTTGGTCGGACAGATTCTGACATTTTTTTTCAGGTTCACCGTCCAAATTTGGAGGAAACCGTCCAAATGCAGTCAAATCCCTCCAAATTTGGATGCATTTCTTCCAAATATATTGAATGGGCAAAATGGACGAAAACCGTCCGAATGTTGGATGCACCGTCCATATTGGGGCGAATACTATCCATTTTTGGACGGTGCGTACAACATTTGGACGGTTTACGTCCATTTTGTCCAAAGGTCTAAAACCGTCCCAATTCGGAAGGTATAACCTAGTCTCTCCGTCCAAACAGAGGACGCACCGTCCAAATTTGGACGGATTCATCCATTTTGAAACCCATATCAATGTCTTATTTACTCTTTTCACCTACTATTGTCTTCACCGTTTCATCAAACAAAAATTCACCATTGCTTCCAAAAAAATCACCATTGCTACACAAAAAATTCACCATTGATACCCAAAAAAAAAAAAACAACAAACAAACCATATTTGTCCATTTGAGCTGCGTTGTTTTATTTCACCGGAGTTGTATTTTTAAACAAAATGGGTAAGTGATAACGGAAAAATTCACCGTTATTTTTATAACTTTTCAACCCGTTTCTGATATCATTTCGAGTATTTTTATATCAGTTCGAGTCATTAATTCCTATGTTTCAACTAAATATGTTAGTAGTAGTTATTATATAAAATATCGTATTTTTAGCGTGTTTTTATAGTTTTTGTACCGGTTTAGTAACCGGTGTGTCGTGTCGTGTTTACGTTTGGTATTTTGGTGGTTTATTGCGAATTATAGGTTAACCAAAATCCCGAGTAACGACACGTTTTGAGGCCTAAAAGAGGTGTTTTTAGGGATATAAGAGTGTGCCACAAGCTTAAAAGGTCGAGTGGATCGGTGGTTCGTAGTGTCACTAATGATTTATATCTTCGACGAACCAATGGCCCATTAAAACGGAATTTTCTGAAGAAGTGGCCTTAATGAAAGTTGTAGATCTTTGATAGAGCTTTCCAACGTATTTTGAATCACGTCAATTGGAGGTCTACAACTCAAGTTATGACCAAGTGGCTAATCGATTCGTAATAGTAAAAATCCCGAAAACGACACGACATACTAATGGCTCATCAAAACGACATTTTCTGAAGAAGTTTCCTTAATAAAAGTTGTATATCTTCAAGAAAGATTTCCAATGGATTTTGAATCAAGTCAATAGGACTTCTACAACTCAAATGGTGGTCAATTGGCTAATTGATTCAATTTCGTAAAAAATGTCGCAAAAACGCTCGGAGGAACACGAGGTACTCAAGAAGACGTTTTCTGAAGAAGAGTCCTTCATGAAAGTTGTAGAGTTTCTCGAGACCGTAATTTTGGCATTTCGTTTGCAATTTTTGGAGGTCTACAACTCAAGATATAAATTTTAGAAGTTTTAATCCAATATATGTCAAATCATCCGAAGATTTGGATAGAATCAGTTAGGATTTGCACCGGATCGATCCGACTCCTACCCGGATCGATCCGGCCCCAAAATCTTTGCTTATATATACAGATCATTTGCAGAGATGGGGGTACACCCTTTTTATATATATATATCTTTTGTGTATATATATATATATCTATCTCTCTCGTTTTTTTTCTTTTAGTTTTAGTAACGGCATTATGCCGGAAATAATTTAGCAGTAGTAGTATCGTTGTAATGCTCGGGAAATTATCGGTAGCTCGGTGTTGCTGTAGTCGTTGTAATGTCCGGAAAACTACAATCTCGGAATCAACAGTTGTAATCGGGTAATTTTATAAAATTATTACTTTCTTGTTTTGTTTTGTTTTTTTACATATTGATATATACATACACATATACGTACTATATATATATATATATATATATATATATATATATATATATATATATATATATATATATATATATATATATATAATCTATATCTATTTCCTTTGTTTTGTATTTTGTTTCTTTTTATGTTATTTATGTTATATTAGCTATTTATATATATAGAAATATAGTATAATATATATATATATATTTTCTTTTACGCATTTACTTACGTATTTACTTTTACGCACTTATATATATATGTATAGTATATTTACTTTTATGCACTTATATATATTATTAGCTATATAACTATATATCTATATATATATAAATATATATATGTACTTATAAAAAAATGAATTCGCTTTTACTTTTCATCGTTAATATAATTTCCGTTAATCATTCCGTTATTATCGCCAAAATGAATAGCTAAACGTACGTATAGTCGAATTATGTAAAAACGAGTAAAACGCCCTAAGGGGGATTAAACGGGAGTTGTGTAGCACGTAATATAATGTTTTAATGATTAATCCACGTCCTAAAACTTATTTTAAACGTTTTGAATTAGGCGATCATCTAGTCCAACGTCACACACGTCGAACTTATAAATGCATTTTGCGGTGAGATGTGGGAAAAGGAGTTTTGGGATCGTTGCGTAGATTCGGCCTAGTTGTTAGGACCGTTTCCAATACGAGAGGTTTGTCATCGTTGTTCGAGCGACTCTAAGAGCGTAATCATGTTGGGTTAATCGGTTTTCTAAAGGGAAAATTAATTAACTTCACATAGGGTGTTGAGTGAGAGTTGTTCAGATCTTAACACCAGAATTAGGAGTTGGCACCCGTGGATGTCGTTAAAATTACTGTGGAAAGGTAGGTTGGTTAAAACACGCTCCCTGTCAAGTCTTCCCTTAGGGGTAAAAATAACTCGTTGGATCATAATTCGGCTATACCTTTTAATAATTAGAACTACAACCGTTAGCTAATTTTTACTTTCGCACTAGTGTAATATCTCTCCACCGCAATCTTGACCTAAACCAAGTTCTACGTCGACTTTGGTACTTAAACGTTGTTCCCTGTGGATTCGACCTTGCTATCACTATACTACTGTTGATTCGATACTCTGTCGGTTAAAGTTAGCAGTTAGTTATTTTGCTATCAAGAATTTTTGGCGCCGTTGCCGGGGAATACTACGTTTGATATCTTGTAAGTTGACCGAAAGCCTGGGCTTAGGTCGTTTTTATTTTAGTTTTTGTTATCAAGTTTTTCGTAGATAGGTTTTTGTTCCTACTTCTGTTTCCATATCCTTTTCTGTTTCTTATCATCGAGGTTGGGTGATGGATTCTCGGTGAATTCCACTCTGCGGAAGCATAAGGAAAAAAAAAAAAAAATCCCGAAACCTCGTGATTTAGGTGTTGGTGTTCGTACTGGTTTATGACTCGAAGTTCTAAAGAACCTCTCATCGAACCCATCGAAGAAATCGAAGCTTACGCACGTCATAGAAACAGTCAGCGCCGAGGAGAAATCCTAGTCGCTAGTCCGAACCCTTTGTTTGAAGAAAGAGAGACATTAGAAAGATCACTTTCTAATTCCTCTGCAGAAATGGACGATATAATAACTAGAAAAAACGGTAAGGATCCCAGTGATGAACAGACTCTACAGGGGCAAACCTCAACCACTACTGCGGTGGTAATGCAACGATACCTTTGCAAACTCCACCGAGGACCCCTCGTCATGAACCACCGAGAGAAGACAACACGGGGCTACGTCGGTTGGGATCCGCACGGTTTAATCGAGAGGCCGGGGATTGGACAATACGAGTAGGACAAGATGCTCGGGATACACGGGACTTCGGACCCGAATTAGACCAAGAAACGGTAAATCGAGTACTTCGGATGCTAGAGATGCAAGGAAATCAACGGGGTTCCAAAACCCGTATAACCCGTATAATCCACCTCCTCGGCGGCCGATGGCTCGGCAAGCACATGGAGTCGAGGGTTTATCGAGATTACGTCACTACCCCACGGGAAGTTATAGGACACAACCCAATTAGGGTACCCCCGAATTAATGCAAATAACATGGATATTAAGCAAAATATTTTGAACATGTTAGGGGAACATGCCTTGTTCCATGGGAAGTCGGCGAGAACCCGAATAGCTTTACGGATCACTTTCTCCGGATACGTGGGACAATGAAATATAACGGGGTGAGTGATGAGGCGGTAAAATTAATAGTTTTTCCGTTTGCATTAAGAGGAGAGCTGCTAAGGATTGGTACGACTCTTTACCAAATGACTCGTTACATACGTGGGCCGACGTAACGAGAGTATTCCTGAAAAAGTACTTCCCTCCGGCAAAGATTTTAGATCTGAAAGAAGAAATCTCTTCGTTTGATGGTCTCGAGGGAGAGACACTAAAAGAGACTTATGAAAGATTTAGGGGGTTGCTAAAAAGATGCCCTCCACACGGTTTTTCTACGGTGGAGCAAGTTATTATATTATTCAGGGCCTTAGAGCCGATGGACCAAAACAAGCTGAATGCTGCAAGCGGCGGAGATATTATGAATCTACCACCGAACAAGCAATGAGACGAGATAGAAAATGAGGCGGATGGAGAAGGACAATGGGGATCGAGCGAGAAAGAAGAAGAAAGCCCCAATGGAAAGTGTAAAGTCGCGAAAGAGGAACTCGATCGAGAATCTGCCATGCATGACAAGATGCAAGAAATGGTACTAAAGATGGACCGAATGGAGTCAGAAAGAAAGAAGACACATCAGTGCCAACTCTGTGGAGGTGGACATTCTGCCATAGAATGTGCATCATTGAAAAAATCCACTTATCCACAACAGTTGACACCTACTCCAGTACAACAACAGTCTGGCAATCAGAATGACCAACAGCGAATGAATGTCTATGCAATGGGACAGATGGATATGAATCAGCAAGAGGTTGGCCAGCAACAGTGGAATCAAAACTTTAATAATCATCAAGGGCCACAATTGGATTATGGTATGAATGATGGTTCACAACAATATGATGTGAATTATGTTGGACAAGGTTGGAATCAGGGGCAGAATCAGAATTGGAATAGAAACAATAATCAGAATCAAGACTTTAGGCAAAACCAAAGCTCATACAACCGACCTTGGAATCAGAATCCCCAGAACCAGAGTTCATACCAGAATCAAAACCGAGGCTATTATCAGAATAATCAGAATCCACAGTCTCAGTCACAAGGACAGCAGCAAAATCAGAGTTCATATTGGAATCAAAATCAAGGCTGGAATCGAATCGGGGTCGACAAAACAATCAAAATCGGCAAGTGAGCGACCATCTTTGAGAAGTAATAATTCGGCACCTATCAACATCCAAACGCTCATACGCACCGAATAATCAAAGCAATCGGCAACCAAACAATTCGGTGTTCAAAAGATGGCCACGCGAGATACTCCGGAGAAATTAGACGGGAATGTTTCGAGTTAAATAAGAATGCTATAGAGCAAAAAGTGGTCACACATTACGCCATTCGAAACTTGGAGACCCAAGTAGGTCAAATAACCGACACTCGAAGACAAATCTAAGTGGTGGACTCCCGAGTAACACGAAAGGAACCCAAAGGATGTGAATCTTGTGTTCACACGAAGTGGTAAAGAGGTCGGGTTGAGTGACAAAAAGAAAGAATTATGGGTGAAGAAGCGAGCGAGAAAGGCGAGAAAGAGAAAGCGGTTGACTTGTGAAGGAGCTATGTATGGTGAAGTCGAGATCGAAGATTTAGAGGCGGCAATATCAAGCGAGAGAATGGAAGCAATGAGGAAAGAATTGGAAGCCACGAAAAAGGCTTTGGCCGAGGCAAATAAGAAAGCATTGGAAGGGCGGCACCGAAGAAAGACTATGTGGTCTTGGACATCAAAGAAGAAGAAGCCTCACCGCCTAAAGAAAGAGGAAAGAAAAACGAATTCCTCCTCCTCCCCCGATTTTGATGTTAATACTTTACCCTATCCTCCAAGGGAACCGAAAGGACATCCCGACCCGGGGTCGGCAAAATTTACGAATCTTTTAAGGAAGGTAGAGGTGAATATTCCCTTATTAGAGGCAATTTCGAGCATTCCCCCATACTTTAAGTTTCTAAAAGGAATGTTGTCGAGTAAGGAGAAGATGCAACGAGATGGTGCATTTGAGTGGGGAATGTTACGCAATCTTTGAGAATAAGATACCTCCCAAGTTACGGGATAGAGGTAGCTTTACCATCCCAATTACCATTGGAGAAGCTGTGTTTAAAAATGTGCTATGTGATCTAGGGGCTTCGTGAGCACGATGCCTAGAGGAGTTTATGAGAAATTGGGATTGGGAGCATTAGAGCCAACAGGAATGACCTTACAGATGGCAGATAGGTCTGTTAGGAAACCTCTAGGGGTAGCTGAAGATGTGTTGGTGCATGTAGACAAGTTTGTTTTCCCCGTTGACTTCGTAGTTTTAGATATGGATATGGATTCTAAAACCCCACTTTTGTTAGGTCGGCCTTTCTTGAACACGGGAGAGACCTTGATAGACGTTAAGAGGGGAGAGATTATACTACGAGTCGGGAAAGAGAGTGTAGCCATAAATGTGTATAAGGCGATGAAGCATCCTAATGATGAAAAGAGTGATTGTTTTTACGTTGATGCTATATATCCTTGTATTGTGGAGCACACTAACTGCGGGGATACCAAGAACCAATGGAAGAATGCTTGATGAAGTCAAGCACCGTAGAGGATGATGATCCACAAATGAGAGTTCGGGTATATCATTTGGAGGCAACTCCTTTTGTTGACGCAATTTGGAATAAGAAGCTAGAGCTCGGTTTGGCGGCAAGTTGCCAAAGCCGTCAATCGAGGAACCACCTGCGATGCGGAGTTGAAGCCACTTCCTAAGCATTTAAAGTATGTGTTTTTAGAACACGATGAATTACTTCCTCTTATTGTTTCATACGCACTAACCGTTTTGCGGGAAGCTAAGTTGATCCACGTTACGAAAAAACACAAAAAGGCCTTCGGATGGAAGATGGTTGACATAAAAGGGATCGGTCTTGATATACGCAAGCACAAGATCATTACGGAAGAAGATGCCAAGCCGGTCGGGCGGTTTCGAGACGACTAAACCCACATATGCAAGAGGTGGTGAGGAAAGACGTGGTAAAGATGCTTGAGTTAGGGATAATCTACGCAATCTCCGACGGTGAATGGGTGAGCCCCACGCAAGTCGTGCCTAAGAAAGGAGGCATTACGGTTGAGCTTAATGAAAAAGGTGTGCCTATTCCTACTCGTTTAGTTGCTTGGTCACGGGGTTTGTATTGATTTTCGCATGCTAAATGATAAGACTAGGAAAGATCATTTTCCCCTACCCTTTATTGATCAAATGCTAGAGCGTCTAAGTGGTCATGCATTTTCTCGCTTTTTGGATGGTTTTAGTGGCTATTATCAAATTCACATCGATATACATGACCAGGATAAAACTACTTTCACGTGTCCGTATGGCACCTTTGCATTTAGAAGAATGCCGTTTGGGTTGTGTAATGCACTGCGACATTCCAACGATGCATGATGGCCATCTTTTTGATATGATAGAGCATTTCATGGAAGTTTTTATGGATGACTTTAGTGTTTTTGGTGATACTTTTGATGAGTGTTTGTCAAACATTGATAAGGTGCTTGCACGTTGTGAAGAGACAAACTTGGTTTTAAATTGGGAAAAGTGTCATTTCATGGTAAGCGAGGGAATTGTTTTAGGACATAAGGTATCGGGGAAAGGAATAGAGGTCGATAGAGCAAAAATAGAGGTAATTTCTAAGCTTCCTATGCCTACGAATCGAAGACTCTACGTTCATTCTTGGGACATGCGGGTTTTTATCGTAGATTCATTCCGGAGTTTTTCCCACATTGCTAGACCTCTTACTCTTCAATTGATGAAGGGAGCCCCTTGTGTTTTTGATGCGGCATGCCTAGATGCTTTTCGAACCCTTAAGAAACTTCTTACTTCGGCTCCTATCTTAGTAGCACTTTGATTGGTCTAAGGGGTTCGAAGTGATGTGTGATGCGAGTGATTATCTTGTAGGAGTTGTCCTAGGTCGGAAGATTGACAAGTTGTTTCGCCATATCTACTATGCGAGTCATACCATGAACTCGGCTCAACAAAAGTATGCCACTGGCGAAAAGGAACTTTTAGTTGTTGTTTTTGCTTTCGATAAGTTCCGGTCATACTTGGTTGGATCGAAAGTCATAGTTCACACAACGACCATCTTTGCGTTGAGATATCTATTTGCCAAGAAGGATGCAAAACCACGCTTGTTAAGATGGATTTTACTACTTCAAGAGTTCGACGTAGAAATTAAGAATCGAAAGGGGTGTGAGAACGTAGTAGCGACCACCTCGGTAGGATGGAACGGGGAGACAAGAAACACTCTATTAGGGTTGAAATTGATGATCATTTTCGGGATGAGCGAGTTGTTCGTAGTGGATACGATGCTCCCGGTTAAGAGAGGAAACTTTCTGAGAGAGGAAAGAATGGGAACCCTTGGTATGCACCTTTTGTTAATTATTACGAGTGTGGATTTGTAGATCCGAGTTTGATGAAAACCGAGAAAAAGAAGTTTTATAGTGAGGTGAACCGATATGTGTGGGAAGATCCCTTACTTTTTAGGCTATGTCTTGATGGAATCCGAGAAGATGTGTTGATGACGGTGAGATAGTGAGTATTCTCTCGTTACGCCATGATAAAGAGGCCGGTGGCCACTTCTCGGGCGAGAGAACGGCATTAAAGGTGTTACAAAGTGGGTTATATTGGCCTACTATTTTCAAGGATGCATATGCTTATGTTAAGATGTGTGACGCCTGTCAACGCTCAGGAAGGATTTCCAAGAGAAATGAAATGCCCCAGAAACCGATAATAGTGTGTGAAGTGTTTGATATATGGGGATTAGACTTCATGGGACCATATCCGTCTTCTTTCGGGAATCAGTACATTCTTGTCGCCTGTGATTACGTTTCAAAGTGGGTTGAGGCAATTGCTTCACCCACTAACGACAAACATGTAGTCATAAAATTTCTTAAGAAACATATTATATCCCGGTATGGAATACCTCGAGCAATAATCAGTGATAATGGAAGTCACTTTGCTAATAGAGATTTCAATAAGCTTTTAATAAAGTATGGGGTCACTCATAAGTTAGGTACTGCCTACCATCCTCAGACTAGTGGCCAAGTAGAGGTGTCCAATCGGGGAATCAAAAGAATCTTAGAGAAGACAGTAAATTCTAACCTTAAGGATTGGTCAAAGAAGTTAGATGATGCGCTTTGGGCACATCGAACTGCGTTCAAGACACCAATAGGTATGTCACCCTACATGCTTGTTTTTGGCAAAGCCTGCCATCTCCCCGTAGAGTTAGAGCATAAGGCCTATTGGGCGATTAAGAATCTAAATATGGATGACGCATTAATCGGTGAAAGAAGGATGGCCCGAGTTAAATGAGTTAGATGAGTTTCGCCTTCAAGCTTACGATTGTTCGGCGAAATATAAGGAAAAGACCAAATTGCTTCATGATAAGTTGATCAAACCTCGTATTTTCGGCGTAGGTGATGAGGTCCTTTTCTATAATACTCGCCTCCATTTATTTCAAGGCAAACTTAAGTCAAGGTGGTCAGGACCATATACGGTATTACGAGTTTTCGACTCAGGAGCCATCGAGGTAACACATCCGAAGCATGGAACGTTCATCACGAACGGCCTTCGTCTAAAAAAGTATAAGAAGTTACCATTCGATGAGGCTCTTGAGATTGTGCATTTGGTGATCCCGAGCCTTAATAAATCGTTTCTGAGTCTCCGTCGAGCGAACGACGTTAAACAAAAGCGCTACCGGGAGGCAGCCCGATAATAATAATAAAGATAATTTGGATGAGACTAGTTTTAATGAGATGTAGAATCGGTATGAAGAATGAACACAAAGCACAACCAAGTCTCAGGATGAATGTTTGAATTTCATTAAGAGGGAATGATTAGGTGGTTATCCGAAAATCCCGATGGAAAAAAAGATAAAAAACTCAAATGTATCATTTCTTGGACTTAGGTTATTGAATCCTTGAGGATCTGGGTATAAAAGACTCAATACTCTTTCACACATTTCATTTTCTAGTCTGTTTCAAATTTCTGGTCGTTGTAGTATAGTGGTGAGTATTCCCGCCTTAATAAAATTGTGTGCAATAAAAAATGAAACTAGGAATAGCTGACTTGATTATGATATATGCTCACATGATACTCTCTATGATACGTATATGCTTAGATGTTCTGTGCTTTACCCGTGTGGGTTATTTTTCCATCTAAAGCCGTTATGCGATGTGCTATATATTGCCTATCGAATTTTCTGACGTGACAATGCCATTATCTTATTATTCCCATATCCCTATTGCATATTTTGGCACGAGGACCATGTCCCGTGTTTGCTTTGTTTTGGTTGTTTTTGTATAGGGATTCGGGATGTGCTTTCTCATGGCTGTTACGGGATTCGGTAGCACTTTTCTGCCAGGTTTATAAGCTAAGTCTTCCTCTCTATCTCATTCACTATGTTTTAAAGGATAATGCAAAATCGTAAGTGGGGGGTAGAGTCGAGGATGGTCTAGAAATGGCAGTAAGTGTTTAAACCCTTAGTTGTTGATCTTTTTCGAGCATTATTTAGTTGATTAAAATAATTTTTATAAGGTATATATTTCATGGATTTAAAGATGTAATGATCAAATTGGATATGTATAACCAACGTGAACCGTAAGTGCATTGTAATTCCAAATATATTTGTGTAACATGAATTCCTTGTTCACGTAAGCCTTTGATATTGAAACGGAAATTTTAAAGCTGTACCCATTCGGTATCCTAGTGGTTTATCCTAGAAATAGTAGTAACTTAGTACCTAATTTACGAACGTGTCTTGTGAATATACGAAGGTTTGAATGTGATAGGAAGAATATCAAAATAAGATAAACTATATATATGTCGGTTGTAGCTACCAATGATTTGAGTGCGGTAGGGTGTTATCACGAAACGTCCTATACCACTATGAGGCTTAAAAGCTCCCGATTGCCTGATGATAGTAGTCCAGCTAGGGTGTTATCATGAAACATCCTATTGCTGGGAATGAGGGCATAAGCTACACATGTGAAAAAAAAAAAAAAAAAAAAAAAAAAAAAAAAAAAGAGTTAGATAGGTATTAATGTATTCGATCTCACCTCATGACGCTTACAAGATAGTCGATTTTGGCAATGAGTTCGGATATGTTAGTATTCTATGAAAAGAAAAAAGAAAAAAAAAATAGAAAAGAAAAGAAAAAGTTGGTTGAAGACTTAGTTATCTTCTGACTATCCCCAGTATAAACTAAATGATATGCTTTAGGGATTATCCTAATAAGTACACGGGAGGACTTTGTGTGGGCTTCTTGCCTATACCTAGGAAAGTTGTTAGGATTGTCGAATGGATACTAGTGCGTTTGCTTGATTTATTCAAGAGAGGATAGTGGAAATTGAAAAGGCTTGTCACACACACACTCTGTTATACATTTATATTGCGGTTAACGTGTGATTATGATTCAATTGGTTGTATCATCTGATTGTCATTTATATCTTAACTTCATGAATTTTTCCTCATTCATTTTATTTTATCGCTAATTTTGTTCGAGGACGACCAAAAGCTAAGTGGGGGGTTGTGATAACGGAAAAATTCACCGTTATTTTTATAACTTTTCAACCCGTTTCTGATATCATTTCGAGTATTTTTATATCGGTTCGAGTCATTAATTCCTATGTTTCAACTAAATATGTTAGTAGTAGTTATTATATAAAATATCGTATTTTTAGCGTGTTTTTATAGTTTTTGTACCGGTTTAGTAACCGGTGTGTCGTGTCGTGTTTACGTTTGGTATTTTGGTGGTTTATTGCAGAATTATAGGTTAACCAAAATCCCGAGTAACGACACGTTTTGAGGCCTAAAAGAGGTGTTTTTAGGGATATAAGAGTGTGCCACAAGCTTAAAAGGTCAAGTGGATCAGTGGTTCGTAGTGTCACTAATGATTTATATCTTCGACGAACCAATGGCCCATTAAAACGGAATTTTCTGAAGAAGTGGCCTTAATGAAAGTTGTAGATCTTTGATAGAGCTTTCCAACGTATTTTGAATCACGTCAATTGGAGGTCTACAACTCAAGTTATGACCAAGTGGCTAATCGATTCGTAATAGTAAAAATCCCGAAAACGACACGACATACTAATGGCTCATCAAAACGACATTTTCTGAAGAAGTTTCCTTAATAAAAGTTGTATATCTTCAAGAAAGCTTTCCAATGGATTTTGAATCAAGTCAATAGGACTTCTACAACTCAAATGGTGGTCAATTGGCTAATTGATTCAATTTCGTAAAAAATGTCGCAAAAACGCTCGGAGGAACACGAGGTACTCAAGAAGACGTTTTCTGAAGAAGAGTCCTTCATGAAAGTTGTAGAGTTTCTCGAGACCGTAATTTTGGCATTTCGTTTGCAATTTTTGGAGGTCTACAACTCAAGATATAAATTTTAGAAGTTTTAATCCAATATATGTCAAATCATCCGAAGATTTGGATAGAATCAAATTAGGATTTGCACCGGATCGATCCGACTCCTACCCGGATCGATCCGGCCCCAAAATCTTTGCTTATATATACGGATCATTTGCGAGAGATGGGGTACACCCTTTTTATATATATATATCTTTTGTGTATATATATATATATATCTATCTCTTTCCTTTTTTTTTCTTTTAGTTTTAGTAACGGCATTATGCCGGAAATAATTTAGCGATAGTAGTATCGTTGTAATGCTCGGGAAATTATCGGTAGCTCGGTGTTCTTGTAGTCGTTGTAATGTCCGGAAAACTACAATCTCGGAATCAACGGATTGTAATCGGGTAATTTTATAAAATTATTACTTTCTTGTTTTGTTTTGTTTTTTTTACATATTGATATATATATATACACATATATACGTATATATATATATATATATATATATATATATATATATATATAATCTATATCTATTTCCTTTGTTTTGTATTTTGTTTCTTTTTATGTTATTTATGTTATATTAGCTATTTATATATATAGAAATATAGTATAATATATATATATATTTTCTTTTACGCATTTACTTACGTATTTACTTTTACGCACTTATATATATATGTATAGTATATTTACTTTTATGCACTTATATATATTATTAGCTATATAACTATATATCTATATATATATAAATATATATATGTACTTATAAAAAAATGAATTCGCTTTTACTTTTCATCGTTAATATAATTTCCGTTAATCATTCCGTTATTATCGCCAAAATGAATAGCTAAACGTACGTATAGTCGAATTATGTAAAAACGAGTAAAACGCCTAAGGGGGATTAAACGGGAGTTGTGTAGCACGTAATATAATGTTTTAATGATTAATCCACGTCCTAAAACTTATTTTAAACGTCTTTGAATTAGGCGATCATCTAGTCCACCTTTGTCACACACATATCGAACTTATAAATGCATTTTGCGGTGAGATGTGGGAAAAGGGGTTTTGGGATCGTTGCGTAGATTCGGCCTAGTTGTTAGGACCGTTTCCAATACAGAGGTTTGTCATCGTTGTTCGAGCGACTCTAAGAGCGTAATCATGTTGGGTTAATCGGTTTTCTAAAGGGAAAATTAATTAACTTCACATAGGGTGTTGAGTGAGAGTTGTTCAGATCTTAACACCAGAATTAGGAGTTGGCACCCGTGGATGTCGTTAAAATTACTGTGGAAAGGTAGGTTGGTTAAAACACGCTCCCTGTCAAGTCTTCCCTTAGGGGTAAAAATAACTCGTTGGATCATAATTCGGCTATACCTTTTAATAATTAGAACTACAACCGTTAGCTAATTTTTACTTTCGCACTAGTGTAATATCTCTCCACCGCAATCTTGACCTAAACCAAGTTCTACGTCGACTTTGGTACTTAAACGTTGTTCCCTGTGGATTCGACCTTGCTATCACTATACTACTGTTGATTCGATACTCTGTCGGTTAAAGTTAGCAGTTAGTTATTTTGCTATCAGTAAGCATTTACTTAAGTTTGAATAAATTTATTTATTGTGTTTGTTTTTATTGTTATTTATTCACATGAATTTTTGATTTTTATTAATGTTATAAATTTTCGATTTTCAGCGTAGTGTAGTATGTGCATTTTCGATTGTTAATGTTTCGATTTTTATTAATGTTATAAATTTTCGATTTTTACTAATGTTATGAATTTTCGATTTTTGTTAATATTGTTAATGTTATAAATTTTTGATTTTTAGCGTAGTGTAGTATGTGCATTTTTAGGGTAGAAAAATGATTAATTTTGATTATATATTTCGATAATGGTATTGACATTCGTTGGATAATTAGGGTAGTCAATGATACATTTTATTTTGATTGATATATTTTGATTAAATATTTGGATAACGATACAAATATATTTTGGTTGATGTCAATGTGATCGCTTGTAGTAATAAATGAAACTTGTTTACCGAATGTGTTTTATTGGTTTGGTACAAAGTTGATTATGTTGTTGTTTACCGAATGTGTTTAATTGGTTTGGTACAAGAATATGATTTAAAAAATTGAAACAAACGACAAATTAATGTCGTTTGAAAATACAAGAACGAATATTTCGAACTGAATTCCATGGTACGCCTCGGCCTGATGAGGTTCTTAGAATTGCATGCTTTCCCTAGGGTGTTTTCGATTCCTTCTGATCCGCTGTGTCATGCCTAATCTCCAGGCTTTGTATTGGGGCTCCTGGTAGGTAGCTCATAGAAAATTTCATTAGGTCTGCTCAACAGAGCATCTTTTCCTGTCTCCAGCAGCCTGGTAAATCCTCAGCCGGAAGTGGGGCACCCCTTAGATTGAAAATATAAGTTATGTTCTGCCGGCTCCGTCCGGCATCCGTTCTCCCTCGTCATCATCAAGTACTCTATGACGTTGGTAACAACACTACTCTCTTCTTCTCTTACCCTCCTCTAACAACACAACACAACACAACACAACACAATGATGTTCCGAAAAACCAAAAAAAAAATTGATAAGAAATTTCGGTTATATATATATCTTTATTTATTTATTTATTTATATGTGTGTGTGTGTGTGTGTGTGTGTGTGTATATATATATATATATATTTATTTATTTATATGTGTTTGTGTGTATATATAAATATATAAATATATATTTATATGTGTGTGTGTGAGTATAAGTATCCTAATTTATTAATAATTGTGTCATTCTTTTTGACATATACTTACACAAAATATCATATTTTAACATCACAAAAACACTCACACTCACACTCACACACACACTTATTACATATACGAGTGTACTTATTACATATATATGTATATCACACTGACAATATGATGACATATATACAAACATTTTATATATTCATTGTTTATATATTATTTTATATTCATATCTCCACTGTATATTGATGTAAATTTATAATTCTTTCACATATAACAACATTGTGTCCGTTAAGTTTGAATTTGGTGGAGAGTGGATATACAACGAAGTATGCGACAGATGGTCTTATAGAAAAGGAAAATTTTATTTGATTCGTGTAAAAACCGATATGACATTGGATGAAGTGAAGCAGAAAGTGTGTGGGAAAGTAGGAATTGATGTATCGAAAAATACATTGGTCATGAAACTTTTGTACGCAAAATACGAGGGGCCGATTGATGTTTTGGATGATGAGACATGGCTAGGGTACATTGATGATCTGCTTAGACTAGAAACAGTCAAACTTTGTGTTAATGCTAAACCGATTATTGCTGATGATGAGTCGGAAGACATATACGACAACGAATTTGACTTAAATGAACAACCGATAGTTGAAGAAAATGATAGAGGGATTGAGGATTTTACACCCGAACTTTATTATAATCGGAATTCCGATGAGCATGTTGTACGTACTCCTCAATTCTCAGCCCCTCATGAAATTGTCATCCAACCGAATACAAATTTACGTGATCAAGTAATTGACTTGTCAAGTGAACGTGGCTACGATTGGGGATTTATTGCAAATATGATTAGTCAGCCATTGCACATACCTTACAGTGAACAACCTATGGCTAGAATGTGTGCATCTATGAATGAAGTTGGAACGTCTCGGCGAATTAGATCAGACGACCCACACACTGTATAGGCAGCAAACTAGTGGTAGGAGGCGTGAACCAGTGACTGAAGCTGGTACATGTTGGGATAATTATGGTCAGACTAGTCATAATCTCCACATAGATGGAACAAGCCAGCAGTTTATGCAAACAGCGATGCAAGCACCGATGCAAACGGGCCTCAATATCGGCGGATCTTTCATGAGTTATTTGACTGCACCTTTGCAACATAACCCTGAAACTGGTCACACATTTAGTATGGCAAGTATTAATCGCAATAGAGGTGTTCATTTCGGGTCTGGAATGGACCCGTCCCAAATTCCTCCATGTCCACGTGCTGGGACGTTTCAGACCGATAATCTAGATGTATTGTTTATTGGTAAAAAGTTTAGAGACAAGGAGGATATGAAGGATAAAATGGGTTACCACGCATTGAAACATGACTACATGTGGAAACTCGTTAGGTCTGACAAGGAAAAGTTAAAATTACGATGTTATACTTCAGAACGATGCGAATGGAAGGTTGTCGGTAGGAAGGTTGTTGATTCGGATGTGGACGCAAGGGACGGACAACGTTGCATGAACTATGTGCAATAAAAAGTCCAATGAATCCGCTTCATCCAAATTGGGAGACACTTATCCAAGAGCATCCACTTCTTGATTTGGAGTTCCTGCTTTCGTTCTTTGCTAATGAATGTTATAGTCCTCTTTACTAGAGATGGAAGAACCACCTCATGTGATTGTCAAGACGAGAAAGCACACAACAAAAATCACCAACTTTAACAAAGTCTTTTGTTTTAACACAGTATAACTATATGGCAGTAGTACTGTACAAACCCAGAGATGAAATCATAAAGAAAAATCCATTATCTTTAATTACGAGGAGAAAGAAAAATAATGTGATCATGGCGTCTAGAGACTAAAAAGAGAAACTGAAATCATAAAAAAACATATGCAACTTCAACAAAGTCTACAACTTTCGTCATTGTTAAAAGAAAATAACTTGCACGTGAAAAATAAACCTTAAAAGTCATCTTGATTAAAATTTTCGTAGGTGATAATGTCATCATGACTGTATGTCACATCATCTTCATCATATTCCGGCACCCCGGCATACCTCACACACATAGCTGTGTTGCCTTTTGCTATCTGTCGAATCCTGTTGAGAATATACTCTCCGACGTCAAAGTATGATGTAATAGATGCGTACGCAAGTGCATACAATTCAAATGTCGGTGCGGTGTAGTTCACCGTGCCATACATATTGGTGGCAAGGAACATAATCAAGAAATGAAGGAATGGACCGCACCAGGACCAAGGTGAAGGGCGGGTACGCCTCACACGTTCCCAAAGATGCGTCTCCCCAAACAAAACAGCCATGTCACGCTGTAGTAATTCATTAACATCCGGAAATAGAAAGAAATCGAAACCCTGAGGATATTCTGGAATGGCATACTCGTTGTTGATCCATGTTTTATTCAAAACGACAGGAACGCCTCGCACTCTGACGCACCGTTCATTGAGCTCTATCATAGCTACACAAGCGTAGAATTCACGCACAATAGACCGATTCACGTGATGACAGCTTAATGGCCTTTGGGAGACACCATGCCAACCGTTATCTCGGAACAAGTTCCCTATCAAACTAGGAAGACTCTCCATGTTCAATCGCCTCTCTACAACGACAGGTCTTGCCATCCAGTTAGTCACGTACTCACGCCTCTCCTCTTCTGTTGTGAAACGGCTTATGAGAGACTGCTCTTCCAACGACAAATCAATTTCGTCATTGGAAATGAACACAGGAGCATGTGGGTTGGCCATTGAAAGGAACACTAGAAGAGATTATATGAGTAAAATAAACGAGAAATGAGAGGGATGAATGGTTGTTAAAGGATTTGTCCCTTTATAGATTTTTTTCCAAAAGAAACATTGATTGAGAAGGTCGGTGGGAATTATGACTTGTGCATATTTGGACGGTCATAACTCACCACCATTTGACGTGTGGGGCCCCGTCTATAGTGACACTGTACCTATGTGTCCATCCTAAATGCAATAATCACAACCACTTGAAGTGTGGGACCCGCCGATAGTGACCACACATGACATATAGGTAGGACACATAGGTACAGTGTCAAGTCTTGTCTTCAGACTGGAGAACATGGCTAGTCATAAGAAGCATTAATTGGATTTCGTCTAAATTAGGAGGGATTCCGTATAGATTTAGACGGTTCCATCTAAATGGAAACCTTTCTGTCCAAAATTTGGACGGATTCCTTCATTTTTGGTTAGTAAGTGAATTCGGACGAATTCACTCACTTACCAATATTTTTGATGGAATCCATCTAAATTTGGACGGATTCCGTCCAAATTTTGGACGTCATAACTCACCACCATTTGACGTGTGGGGCCCCGTCTATAGTGACACTGTACCTATGTGTCCTGCCAAAATGCAATAATCACATCCCACTTGAAGTGTGGGACCCGCCGATAGTGACCACACATGACATATAGGTAGGACACATAGGTACAGTGTCAAGTCTTGTCTTCAGACTACTGTGTAACATGGCTAGTCATAAGAAGCATTAATTGGATTTCGTCTAAATTAGGAAGGATTCCGTATAGATTTAGACGGTTCCGTCTAAATGGAAACCTTTCTGTCCAAAATTTGGACGGATTCCTTCATTTTTGGTTAGTAAGTGAATTCGGACGAATTCACTCACTGACCAATATTTGGACGGAATCCGTCCAAATATCAACAGGACCATTGATTGATTGACAAGACTTGACCATGACCTCTTACATTGATAACTCTATATATAGTATGAATTTTACACTACCCATGCATAACCCTAACTTTTACTCTACCTTAGACACAATGTCTGAATCGGATTCCCCTCCTTCTAACATTCAGATTTTTATTCCCGAAAATGAAATTCTCCCGGAATGGCATCCTCATCGGCCTGTGAGACAGCACCGTATACCTCACGTCTACGACGAGGATACACTGCTAAATCGGTTCACAACAGACCATGAGCGTCGCAATTGGATCTGGCACTTTCAAGACGTAAGTGTTGTAGGAGAGAGGAGAATTGAATGGGATAGTCTACCTACCAGGATGAAGAGTCTCTTACGCAGAATTTCATCGGAGTACCACGCAACTAGTCCCACACCGACCTCGACTATGAATCGATCAATTGTTCGTGAATTCTACACACTTGTCAGGTCAAAAATTAATGCGTCGGATGATATAATACCAACATCAGGGGTGTACAAATTACGTGGAGTAGATGTTTGCTTTACTCCGGATTGGATCAATCGCTACTATAGTGTATCTGGAGTCGAAGCATACAATCACTTATATTATACCAATTCAAACATTCAGGCATTCCAACGTCTGATTGAAAGACGTCAATTTCCTCACGAATGGATGCGTGTTATTTTCGAATGGATTGCTAGTAGCGTGTATGGTACCGTACACACTGTTCAACCGAGCAATGAGCTGCAATCATTTGTGTACGCAGTTTTGAAACGTGATGTTGATTTTGGACATGACAACGTTGATAGGATTGGTAAATATCCCTTAGCATAATTGGTGATGGTTATCTCTATTATCCATTTCTTATCACGGCTCTCGGAAGAGATTTTCACGTACCAGAGTATGACAATGATGACATTGATCAGGAAACCTCCCCTATCATCTTTTGTGACCACCCTTGGTTTGTTTAGGAGCCAACATTTCAACTTGGGTTAGGCTAATGGATAATATGTTTCCTATCATTAAGAAGATGTTTTATTAAAACAAAATAAACTAATGCTTTGTCTCTAGTCTGTAGTTGGTGGTGTCCTGATCACATGTGAGGAGAAGGAAGATGTACTTCACCATTAATACACTTCCTGTATTAAAGTTGCATATTTTTTTTGTATGATTCCTTGGTTATTGTTTCTTTCTTCTAACAATTGTAATGGATGATCTTCGACGAGCAATCGGATTTTTTTTTTAACTTATGAAATCGGACTAGATTTTTTTTTGAGGTGAAACACATTGGCTCTTTTAATATAGTTAATGATAATGATAATGATAATTGTTTGTTTTTACTGCTTACTTCGAACAAAACATAATTGTCAGTTGATCGTTAAATATGTATATACGAAAAAACCGAATATGAAAATTGAGATAAAACAAACAAAATGTCAAGTGACTATACACCAACAAATGCTTATACATTCACCAAATATACATAAATATCTAAAGATCTATGTACTGATGAAACAACTGCACACACATTTTATGTCTTAACAACAACATATTATCAGGTGCGATCAATGAAAAATTTTCTTTGTGCAGCAAATGCTTGATGAACTTGACAGTGTATACCCCACAGTCACCCCTGTACATAATGTAAATTTTGATTAATCAAATGATAAGAAAATAATGTATACGATATATTATTATAAATAGTTTGAAATTTATAACACTTACGGGATTGGCATTTGTGGTACGTATTTAGCCATCACTACTTTGACCACAATAGGAGGCTTCGCTGGATCAAGCATTTGTGGGAGGTTACGTAGACGAGCATCCATCTCAAACACTCTCCTCAACGAAACACCGAATGCTCTTATATAATCCTTCACATATTCCCTCTCCTTATAGTTATCCCCGATCAGACAATCATACACTCTAATCTTCTAGCGGGGAATAGACACTTCGACAGCAGCCCAGTGACCAGGATATATAGCCCAGGGCATGTACACCACTGTGTTTTCATTCCATTGCTTGACGTACTGAATCAAATGATATGGAATAAGCATTTTGTCAGGCGTCGTTCCCTGATCTATATGACCCTGACCGCAAAATGAGGATAATTCAGAGAAGGAGATGGCCGTATCCGGTTCAAAGCATTCTGGATATACTTCCATTTGGCATCGTATAAGGTCCATGAACCCATCGATATGATGTACGCATGCAAAAAAGTAGTTAGATATAATTAAATCAGACATTTGAAAATTTCAGATATATGAAAATGTAAGTCACAAGAATATACCTCTCGGTCTAACTCTGCATACTTCATATGGAGATGTTCGAACCACGCCTTGCCCGCCCGATCTCCCATTGGTTCTCCAAATGCGAGGCCTGTGGGAATCTCTATTGGGGGTGGATCTTCTTGTTCGTACCAGGAGATAAATTGGTCTTCCAACTCTTGCAGAAATTTTATAAACGCTGTCCATCTACTAGCACCTGGCAGACTGACAACGTGCGACCCATCACGTAAATATCGTGGTTGGTTAATAGTCCGACGGGTTGTCAATCTTCTGTCAGTTGCATAATCCGCCTTTCGTTTCCCCAATTGAATATCAGTTGGACCAGCAGCTAAACAATATTCAATACAAAACGTAGTTAGAGGGTTTTTCACAATGTAATTTCTAGTTTCAAAACTAAAAATCTACAAACTTACTAGAACGATCTGAGGCTCCTCAACCGATTCCTGAATGGTGTCAGTAGCAGCCCTTGTCGTAGGCTCGGGAGTGTCTATACCAAATATAATCGAGTTAGATAGTTTTTCACAATGTAATTTCTAGTTTAAAAATTAAATATCTACAAACTTACTAAAATCGATCCCACGCTCCACAACCGGTTCCAGAATGGTGTCAGTAGCGGACTTTGTCGTAGGCTCGGGAGTGTCTATACCAAATATAACCGAGATAATCAATTAACGAAAGCAATAAAATTAGATAGTTTTTTCACAATGTAATTTCTAGGTTCAATATGAAAAATCAAATAACTTACCAAATGTAGCGGCCTGACTGGTGTCAGGAGCGGCCCCTGTCATACCGTCGGGAGTATCTATACCAAATATAATCAAGATCATCAATTAACGATAACAAACAATAAAATACCTATGTTAATAATACAAATTACCTATTAGCTCGTCGGGGTCGAAGTGTTGCGGAGGCTGGGACTGGGGTGACTGATTACCACCCTATTAATAATTCATATTCGTGAGTTAACAATATAAATACGGCTGTCAAATTCGTATGTGCAAGATAATTCATACCTGTCTAGCTGCCTGCAGTTCCACCCATTTGACAAATTTTGAATGCTGATCTTTAAAAAATGCCAAATCAGCCTTAGCTTCAGCTAACCCACGCATCGTTTCACTTAACTGAGCCTTCACAGCTCCTAGCTCGGAGTTAGTCTTTTGAAGCTCGGTATTTGCATTTCTTAACTCGGAGTTGGTTTTTTCCAACTCAGTCTTCACAACACTCAACTCCGAGTTAGTTTTATCCAGCTCTTGTTGGATGATTTGAGTAATTACTGGCCTCAGTTCTTAGCCTGCACATTTAGGGATATAGTGTCATCGCCTTACAGGTTCGCGGAGGTAGACGCATAATCTGTACGCCTCGACTGCCTACGTCGAGCGTCCTCTTCATCAATTTCGGGACGCTCACGTTCTATGCGTTGACCAGAGGCACGGGATGGTGTGTTTCCGACGGGAGGGACCGGTGGTGTGTTTCTGACGGGAGGGACCGGTAATTGACGAGGTACAGCCGTAACATACGTCTCCGGCAACCCTAGTGAAATTATGTAATCCCTATCTTCGGGGGTTCTCAGAACATCACCGGGCATTCCGTCCTGAATACATGAAAAAAACACGATTTTAGATACAATATATTTCAAATGTGGATTGATAAAAATGAAAATACGATACTTACCGATACAACAAACTGTGGGGATGTCAGACTACCGGAATACTCCCCGCCGTTCGAGAACTTCCACCTCAGCATGGTAGGACGATCGTTCTCATGTCCTTCTCTCACAATTACGAATTTCCCCTTCAGAGCGATGGCTGGAATGGCATGAAAAGCCCACACATGTAAGGCATATAGACAACCGGATATCGTTGGCTGACACGCCTTCTCATCACTTTTCGGCTCAAGTAACCGTAGGTGTTGTACTTGTTTACACCAGTTCCACATGAAGTTGTTAAACAGATACTGCCCCCATGGATAGGTTCTAACCTGTTCTAGGTCCTCGACGATATAAAATATATTATTCGGTATTACAGTTCCGGGGTCTTGTCCGATTAATAACCCATAAATAACATACACTAAAGCCATCCGATATACAGTTTCAGTGTCGCATTGCCTTGTCCTCATCGCTGCTAAGATTTTTGCCATAGTCACAGTCCCGGCGCACCTTCTTAGGTCACAAGGCTCCTCAAAACACCTTGATATTGGCTGAATCTGAAGGTTTTCATCTCCAAATCCATACCCCATTGTCATTGCAAACTCTCTTTTGCCGAACTGCACTCTATTCTCGCCAATCTTAAAATGAAGTTCATCGTCGCGGTCGGGATAAACCATTTGGAAATACAAGAATGCTATTAGCCGCCCTTTGAACGCCCATTTATCATGATACCAAGTAATAAATTGAACAAAAACTGATTCTTCCAATCTAGTTAACAAGGTACGATCATCGCCGTCAGGATACCGCACCAATTCGGATTGTAGTTTTTCATAGATTCTTCTTTCCGAATGGTACCTCAATTTGGTATCAAACACCTTATCACGTGGATGAATATATTCTCCGTGTGTCCCAATTGTGGAAAGCTGCGAGTCATTATAAATACAAATGATTATTTAGTTGCTATATATATATATATATATATATATATATATATATATATAATATATATATATATATATATATATATATATATATATATATATATATATATATATATATATACACACACACACACACACACACACATATAAATAAATAAAAATATACACACACATATAAATAAATAATATATATATATATATATATATATATATATATATATATAACCGAAATGTCTTATCATCATTTTTTTTGGTTTTTCGGAACATCGTTGTTTTGTGTTGTGTTGTGTTGTGTTGTAACGTTAGAGGAGGGTAAGAGAATAAGAGAGTAGTGTTTTTACCAACGTCATAGAGTACTTCATGATGACGAGGGAGAACGGATGCCGGACGGAGCCGGCAGAACATAACTTATATTTTCAATCTAAGGGGTGCCTCACTTCCGGCTGAGGATTTACCAGGCTGCTGGAGACAGGAAAAGATGCTCTGTTGAGCAGACCTAATGAAATTTTCTACGAGCTACCTACCAGGAGCCCCAATACAAAGCCTGGAGATTAGGCATGACACAGCGGATCAGAAGGAATCGAAAACACCCTAGGGAAAGCATGCAATTCTAAGAACCTCATTAGGCCGAGGCGTACCATGGAATTCAGTTCGAAATATTCGTTCTTGTGTTTTCAAACGACATTAATTTGTCGTTTGTTTCAATTTTTTAAATCACATTCTTGTTACCGATATTTCAAGGGCATTTATATTAAAGGCATTTATACTCCCTGTGATCAGTCTCACTCATTGTCATAGAATCTTACATTATACTATCAAAAATTACACTACAATATCAAATAAAAAATTATAACACTATCATACATATTCTTACACTATCATAAATTACTTCTAAATGCCCCATCATACATTTAATCATACCATACATGAATTGAATTCAAACTCAACAATAAAATAACACACTATTGAACATGAAACATGACGATCTCTAAATTATACATGAATTTTCGAATTTTACATGAACATCAATAAACCATAAACCCTAAGCTATTAATTACATATTACTAATTTTCATACATATCCATTCGAATTATTGTTGAGTTTGAATATGGCTGCTTTTCTGCGTTTTTTTTCAGAGGTGAAGGAGAAACGGCTGTGAAAAATAAGAATTTGGACTGATAAGGGTTTGAAATTGGACGTTTCCGTCCAAAATGGATGAATCCGTCCAAATTTGGACGGTGCGTCCTCTGTTTGGACGGAGAGACTAGGTTATACCGTCCAAATTGGGACGTTTTTAGACCTTTGGACAAAATGGACGTAAACCGTCCAAATGTTGGACGCACCGTCCAAAAATGGACGGTATTCGCCCCAATATGGACGGTGCATCCAAAATTCGGACGGTTTTCGTCCATTTTGTCCATTCAATTTATTTGGACGAAATTAATCCAAATTTGAAGGGTTTTGACTGGAGTTAGACGGTTTCCTCCAAATTTGGACTGTAATATCCCGATTTTTGAAAAAGGGCAATTCGGTCTTTTAGCAAAAATCAGAATATTATGTTATTTTTAATTAAAGGATTTTCGAAAAAAAGAAAAAAAGAAAAAGGGATAAACAAGGATTTATCTTTTTTTTAGGAAAATAATTAAATAATTAGGTAATTGGGATAATAAAAGGAAAACTAATCCTAATTTTAACCTAGTTGTTTTTGACAAAAAAAGGAGAGGGACGCATATTAGAAGGGCCGCAAATTTTGAAAAAAAAAGGGAGAAGAGGCTTTCGATTTTCGAGGCTAATCCGTTGTTCTTTTCATCAGACTCATCAAGAGAGAAAGGATCACCGCGAGACGAGGATCGTTTTGATATCAACAATCCTTAAATCCATTAACGTTTGGATTTAAAGGTTAAACTTTTGACGGGTTGAAGCTTTGGTTCGTTGTACCACGCAAATTAAGGTAACGTGGTTTTCTTATCGTATGATTAAGGTTTCGTAAAGTGGTAGAGCAATTTGTATGATTGTTTTTCATGGTTTTAATTCGTTTAAGTCGAGTTTAGGTTGAATTTGAGTAGAAAACGCGAGTGCGTAAAAAGCGTCCTCTGTGGTGCAAGAAAACGTGTATCCGTGCAAGCGGGAGGCTCGGTCGACCGAGCCGTCCATTCGGTCGACCGAGTGGTGGTTCATCCGTACGGATGAGGTGTGTATCCGTACGGCTATTTCTCCGTATCGTACAACAAGTTTAATCGTTTGGACGGGGCTTGTTCCGATCGTTTTTCTTTGATGTGTTTCAAGCTTTATAATAGCATATTTATCGCTTAACCTTATGTGACAAAGCTCGAATTAGCTTTTGATGCGTTTAGTTCCGGCACCACATGGATTCCCTAAAAAGACGAAGTGTGGGACCGTCGAAAGCTTTGGATTTGCCTTGTGCTTCGATAAGCTAGAGTTTATCGATGTCTGTGTAATTGCTAGGGCTTGTCCGTGTCTAGTGGTCTAAGTACGAGAGTAGGAGATGTGAGGGAGCTTACTTGAAAACACTTAGGTGGCTAGTTAAACATCTAATCAAACGTATGTGTTAGTTTAAAATCTTAAACATCATGCAATGCTTGGTAAGGCATAGTACAATATCGCGATGTGTTCTCTGACCGGACAAAGTAGATCGTACCCACGCCGGTCAATCGATTGGCTAGATAAAGCGTACGGTACATTACGCCGGTTATCACACCATCGGGACTCGGATATTCCCGGGGCTACTAGAGCGTGTCTCTAAGTAGGTTGCACCCGATTGTCCTAGTACATCCTATTACTAGGCGTAGTGCCCTTGTTATTCATGATGTAACAAACTTGAGCTAAGTTAGATACCTTTTGGAACCTCATGTTATGCTATGAACATAATATGATAGTTAGCTAGGGTTAATAACGGAACAAATTAATAAAAGACGGCGTTGCTTTTATTTCTTTATGAGATCATAGTTATACGATCTTCTACGCGTTACTAAGTACTTTTGTACTTACCCCGTTACGTTGTGTTTGTCTTTCCCTTTCCCCAAAGAAGATGAACAGGTTGCTAACGCTGATGAGTTCTTTGACGAGGATGTGTGAGATGGAGCTCGTGAAGACTTAGTTTCTTTTAGTTTTGACTCTTTCAATAATGTTGTTGACTTAGTTTCAAACAATGTTGTCTTTCTTTTGGATTAGTTCTGGTTAAGTTCTTTTGAGATCTTTTGGGATTTGAATGTTGGATGATTAGTTTTCTTTATTAGATTTAGTTTCACAGCATTGAAAACCGTGTGTTCGATCTTTTGTCTTTTGTTTTTCCCGGGTCGTTTTATCTTCCGTGTCGTTTTAGTTCTGATGTATGACGTAAGGCTTACATATATTATTGAATTTATTTGATAATATATGTGCCGAGCGCTCTTTCCGGATAAGGACTCGGTGTCCGGGAACGGGGCGTTACAGTTGGTATCAGAGCGAAAGGTTTTCCTTGCTGTGTAGGACTTGATTTCTTCTTTAAGATAAGTTTTAGAACTTTAGTAACCTCTTCTCTTTTCTTAGTTACAGAATGGTGCTTACTAGAGGTGGAACTAATACGAGTAACACCGAGGCAGCTAACACCTAGACGGGTAACGCTGAGGCAGGTTTTACCGAGGTTGTGATTCCGAGAAGGAGAAGAAGTGGACTAGCTACCCAGGGCCCTACAGTTTCCCAAGTTAACACCTCGTCTATGAACAACATCATGCGTGGGGTGAATCAGGGACCAGACATTGTCACCAGAGGTAGAGTGGAACAAGGGGGTCCTTCACGGTTTAACACCCGCGTACCGGTTACTACTTCAGCTCCAAGGACCACGAGTTGGACCGGGTTGGGACTTTCTCATCCACCGGCTAGTCAGTTTTTCAGTTATCCACAGGTATCGACGTTTCCTTCTGCACCGCTGAGTTTTACACCGCAACCGACGGTTCTACCTCCACCGCCGCCTAGGTCGGATTCTTTTGTAGCACCTGGCTACACTCATCCCCAATAGAACTATCAGTATCAGAATGCCCCACCAGTGCAGCATCCAGTACAGCATCATCAGTTTGGGGGTTATGACAGACCAGTGGATTGGTATGAGAAGATGAAGAAACATAGGGTGCCAGAATTCTTTGGCAATGTTGAGCCAGCAGCGGCAGATTTATGGATTCGTGGGTTCGAGAAGGCGTGCAGAAATATGAAAGCTCCAGAATCTGAGTGGGCTCATTTAGCAATATCCTTGTTGGCAGGAAATGCGAGAGAGTTGGATGGAAGCTTATGAGCGGGTTAATCCGAGGATCACGGATTGGGCAGTGTTCAAAGATCTGTTCTACAAGGAATACTTTCCTAGAACAGCTCAGAATGCAAAGGCTAATGAATTTCTGAGTTTGAAACAAGGGAGATATACTACGGTGACTCTGTACTCCTAGAAGTTCCATGAGTTGGGCAGATTCTACCCTGAGATCATGAAAAGTGAAGAGAAAAAGATTGATAAATTCATGGAAGGATTGTCACACGAGGTGGCGAAGGGCATGCTAGGAGATAGACATACGAGCATGGCAAGCGTCATGGATAGAGCTTTGATTTGCGGAGAGATTTGCCGGTAGACGGATGGTTGTAGTTGGAGATAAGAGGTCTTTCTCAAATTTTCAAGGAAGTAATAGAGGAGCACCGCGACGGAATGTTAAGAGGGCGGGGAAATCCGGCTACGAAGAGTTCGGCAAGTGGAACGCCGGCGGTTTGTGCTAAGTGTAACAAGACACACACGGGAGAGTGCATGGCGGGTAGCGTGAGTTGTTTCCCTTTGTGGGGAAGTGGGACATTACTCGAGAGCGTGTCCTAAGAAGCTCTCTCAAGGTAATCAGGTAGGAGGACGAGGTAACCAGCAAGGTAATCGTACTACAGGTAGCAGACCAGTTCGTGTCTTCGCAGCAGATGCAGAACCGGAAGAGTTAGATGACCTTGTGGTGACAGGTACTTTTCAGTGTTTGTGTTTATTATAGATATTTAATATGATATAGCGCGCATATGATATTACATATTTATACTTAAATAGATTCACTTGTTAGGCACCATAATCATAGATAATCTAGCAGTTTCGGCTACGTTTGATCGGAGCATCGGGGACTTTTGTTTCCTCTAAGATAGCTAAGAAGTTGAACCTACCCCTTAAGGAATTGGAGAGACATTTGAGTATAACCACACCTTTGGGCGAGTCACTAGATGTGCTCAAGTCACACCCCAAGTCGATATTAGAGTTGGGACTTACAAGTGCCGGTATGCTTTGACGGTGTTGGATTTCTCGGATTTCGATGTCATCCCGGGTATGGACCGGTTGTCCAAGAATTATGTCTACTTGGATTGTAGAGGTAAGAGGGTGATCTTTAAGGCCCCGGGAAAATCAACTAAGATGTTTCGGGGTAACGTATACAAGCCTAGCAAGGGTCGTTATCCGATTATCTCGGCGAGTTAAAGCCCTAAAAGCTTTGAAGAGGAGTTGCCAGGGTTTCGTTGTTTATGCATTAGATAAGGAAAAGCATAGGCCCGAGTTAGGAGAGACTCGTGTAGTTAAGGACTTTCCCGAAGTTTTCACGGAAGATTTGCCGGGACATATGCACGATAGGGCCATAGAGTTCGAGATCGAATTGATTGCCGGAGCATCACCAGTGGCTAAAGCACCTTATAGGATGGCACCAGCGGAGTTGAAAGAGTTGAAAACTCAGCTGAAGGAGATGCTAGAGAAAAACATCATCCAACCAAGTACATCACCGTGGGGAGCACCGGTCTTGTTTGTGAAGAAGAAAGATGGGAGTATGCGCTTGTGCATCGACTACAGAGAGCTGAATAAACTGACAATCAAGAATAAGTATCCTTTACCAAGGATTGATGATCTGTTCAGTCAGTTGCAAGGTAAGAAGGTGTTCTCTAAGATTGATCTTAGGTCCGGTTATCATCAGTTGAAGATCAAGGTGTCAGATATACCTAAGACAGCCTTCAGTACGAGATATGGACATTATGAGTTTTTGGTCATGCCGTTTGGACTCACTAATGCTCCATCGAAATTCATGGACTTGATGCAAAGAGTTTTCATGCCTTATCTCGATAAGTTTGTGATAGTTTTCATAGACGATATCTTGGTGTACTCTAAGGACGAGGAAGAGCATGAAGAACACCTAAGGATAGTTTTACAGACCTTAAAGGAGAACAAATTATATGCCAAGTTTTCTAAGTGCGAGTTTTGGTTGGACCAGGTGAGTTTTCTTGGGCATATAATTTACGGAGAAGGTATTAAGGTGGATCCGGCGAAGATAGAAGCCGTTTCTAAGTGGCCTAGACCGACATCGATAACGAGAGATAAGAAGTTTCTTGGGTTTAATTTGGGTACTACCGGAAGTTTGTAAAGGATTTCTCTAAGATAGCCACACCTCTCACGAGGCTTACTCAAAAGAACGTTAAGTATGAGTGGACCGAGTGAATGTGAGGAAGCTTTTCGGACTTTGAAAGAAAAGTTGACCACGGCTTTGTGTTAGCATTACCGGAAGTTTTTGATAACTATGATGTATATACGGACGCATCGGGTCAAGGTTTGGGTTGTGTTTTGATGCAATCGGGAAAGGTGATTGCTTATGCATCTAGGCGAGTTAAAGGTGCATGAGAAGAATTACCCTACACACGACTTGGAGTTGGCGGCGGTGGTATTTGCTCGAAGCTTTGGAGACACTATCCGTATGGTGTCAAGGCAAGGATCTTCACGGATCATAAGAGTCTTAAGTTCTTCTTTACTCGGGAGAATCCGAACATGAGACAAAGAAGATGGTTGGAGTTCGTGAAAGATTACGACTTGGACATTCAATACCACCCGGGTAAAGCGAATGTTGTAGCGGATGCACTTAGCCGGAGAGCGGTTAATGCTATCACTACCTTGCAAGAAGTCGTAGATCAGTTGGATAGGATGCAGATTCAAGTGATTGAAAGGAAGGGTGAAGCTCGGAATTTGGCGCCATTGATGGCAAGGTCAGATTTGCTAGATGAGATTCGGGCTAAGCAGGATAAAGACCCTGTGTTGGTTAATTTGAAGCGAGTAGCTCGAGAGAAGCCTACAGTGGGTTATCAGTTGGACAAGAGTGGTCATCTTTGGTACGGAGACCGTTTGTGTGTGCCCGATGTGGATGGCCTAAGAGAGAAGGTTATGGATGAAGCTCATAAGATTGCTTTTGCGGTACATCCAGGAGCCACTAAGATGTATAGAGATCTCAAGGAAAGGTATTGGTGGCCTGGTATGAAGTTAGGGATCGCAGAGTTTGTGGCAAGATGTGATACATGCCAGAGAGTGAAAGCAGAACACAGAAGGCCAGGAGGTTTGTTGAAACCCTTAGAGGTACCGGAATGGAAATGGGAGAATATCACGATGGATTTCATCACCGGTTTGCCAATGACTAAGGGCGGTCATGACATGATTTGGGTGATTGTGGATAGACTCACAAAATCAGCCCATTTCTTGCCGTGTAAAGTGGACATGCCTATAAAGAAGTTCGCTACTATGTATATCGACAATATAGTGAAGCTTCATGGTGTGCCTCTATCTATTGTATCCGACAGGGATAGTAGATTTATCGGTCGCTTACGGAAGGGCTTACAGAAAGCTTTTGGGACGAAGAGCGATTTGAGTACAGCGTTTCATCCGCAGACGGATGGGCAGTCAGAGAGAACAATTCAGACTCTCGAGGACATGCTTAGAGCTTGTGTTTTGGACGCCGGAGGATCATGGATAGATTACCTCAACTTGGCTGAGTTTGCTTACAACAATAGTTATCATGCAAGTTTGGGAATGCCACCTTTTGAGGCCTTGTACGGTAGGAAGTGTAGAACTCCACTTTACCGGGATGAAGTGGGGGAGAAACATATCACAGGGCCGGAGATGGTTCGGCAAGCCAAGGAGAAAATTGGGTTGATAAGGAAAAATCGAAAGCCGCTCAAGATCGTCGAAGAGTTGGGCCGATGTTAGAAGAAGACCGCTAGAGTTTGAGGTCGGGGATAGAGTTTACCTTCGAGCGTCTCCGATGAAGGGTATCAAGAGGTTCGGACAGAAAGGAAAGCTAAGTCCAAGGTATGTAGGACCTTTTGATGTCATCGAAAGAGTTGGGAAGTTGGCTTATAGACTTCGGTTACCAGAGTCGATGTCTAGAGTCCACAATGTTTTCCGTGTATCGATGCTTAAGAAGTGTCTATCTAAAGTGGATGTGGAATCTGAGATTGATCCGGAAGTTTTGCAAGATAATCTATCATACGTGGAGAAACCGATCAAGATTCTGGATAGGAAAGAAAGGATGATAAAGAGGCGGGTGATCCCGTTAGTGTTAGTGCAATGGAGCAATCATGCACCGACGGAAGCCACTTGGGAAGTGGAAGCGGACATGATCGACGAATTCCCAGAGTTCCCTCATCTACCAGGTACGATCTAGTTTCGAGGACGAAACTCCTCTTAAGGGGGGAGGAATGTAATATCCCGATTTTTGAAAAAGGGCAATTCGGTCTTTTAGCAAAAATCAGAATATTATGTTATTTTTAATTAAAGGATTTTCGAAAAAAAGAAAAAAAGAAAAAGGGATAAACAAGGATTTATCTTTTTTTTAGGAAAATAATTAAATAATTAGGTAATTGGGATTATAAAAGGAAAACTAATCCTAATTTTAACCTAGTTGTTTTTGACAAAAAAAGGAGAGGGACGCATATTAGAAGGGCCGCAAGTTTTGAAAAAAAAGGGAGAAGAGGCTTTCGATTTTCGAGGCTAATCCGTTGTTCTTTTCATCAGACTCATCAAGAGAGAAAGGATCACCGCGAGACGAGGATCGTTTTGACATCAACAATCCTTAAATCCATTAACGTTTGGATTTAAAGGTTAAACTTTTGACGGGTTGAAGCTTTGGTTCGTTGTACCACGCAAATTAAGGTAACGTGGTTTTCTTATCGTATGATTAAGGTTTCGTAAAGTGGTAGAGCAATTTGTATGATTGTTTTTCATGGTTTTAATTCGTTTAAGTCGAGTTTGGGTTGAATTTGAGTAGAAAACGCGAGTGCGTAAAAGCTTGTCCTCGTGGTGCAAGAAAACGTGTATACGTGCAAGCGGTAGGCTCGGTCGACCGAGCCTATCCATTCGGTCGACCGAGTGGTGGTTCATCCGTACGGATGAGGTGTGTATCCGTACGGCTATTTCTCTATATCGTACGGCAAGTTTAATCGTTTGGACGGGGACTTGTTCCGATCTTGTTTTTCTTTGATGTGTTTCAAGCTTTATAATAGCATATTTCTTGCTTAACCTTATGTGACAAAGCTGCGAATTAGCTTTTGATGCGTTTAGTTCCGGCACCACATGGATTCCCTAAAAAGACGAAGTGTGGGACCGTCGAAAGCTTTGGATTTGCCTTGTGCTTCGATAAGCTAGAGTTTATCGATGTACGTGTAATTGCTAGGGCTTGTCCGTGTCTAGTGGTCTAAGTACGAGAGTAGGAGATGTGAGGGAGCTTACTTGAAAACACTTAGGTGGCTAGTTAAACATCTAATCAAACGTATGTGTTAGTTTAAAATCTTAAACATCATGCAATGCTTGGTAAGGCATAGTACAATATCGCGATGTGTTCTACGACCGGACAAAGTAGGCGTACCCACGCCGGTCAATCGATTGGCTAGATAAAGCGTACGGTACATTCGCCGGTTATCACACCATCGGGACTCGGATATTCCCGGGGCTACTAGAGCGTGTCTCTAAGTAGGTTGCACCCGATTGTCCTAGTACATCCTATTACTAGGCGTAGTGCCCTTGTTATTCATGATGTAACAAACTTGAGCTAAGTTAGATACCTTTTGGAACCTCATGTTATGCTATGAACATAATATGATAGTTAGCTAGGGTTAACAACAGAACAAAGTAATAAAAGACGGCGTTGCTTTTATTTCTTTATGAGATCATAGTTATACGATCTTCTACGCGTTACTAAGTACTTTTGTACTTACCCCGTTACGTTGTGTTTGTCTTTCCCTTTCCCCAAAGAAGATGAACAGGTTGCTAACGCTGATGAGTTCTTTGACGAGGATGTGTGAGATGGAGCTCGTGAAGACTTAGTTTCTTTTAGTTTTGACTCTTTCAATAATGTTGTTGACTTAGTTTCAAACAATGTTGTCTTTCTTTTGGATTAGTTCTGGTTAAGTTCTTTTGAGATCTTTTGGGATTTGAATGTTGGATGATTAGTTTTCTTTATTGGATTTAGTTTCACAGCATTGAAAACCGTGTGTTCGATCTTTTGTCTTTTGTTTTTCCCGGGTCGTTTTATCTTCCGTGTCGTTTTAGTTCTGATGTATGACGTAAGGCTTACATATATTATTGAATTTATTTGATAATATATGTGCCGAGCGCTCTTTCCGGATAAGGACTCGGTGTCCGGGAACGGGGCGTTACATGGACGGTGAAGCTGAAAAAAAATATCAGAATCTGTCCGACAAAAAAAAATGTCAGAGTTTAAAAGTGTCTGATTTTCCAATTTCTCAAGAAAAACTCCTCTGTAAGTACGATTTGAATTGTTTTTTACTGAATAGCTAGGTACCTACTGATGGGAGTCAACTTTACGTGATTCCGGTGCATTTTCCACCCCCGTTTATCCCACTTTTAGTACGTTTCTTGGGTTTTCTAGACCGTTTTTGGGGTAATATCGTGAGTTTATAGCACGGGGAGTAATTCCATCGCTTCGATGGTTTACTACCTCTTTTTATTGATATTAACCTCATTCCGAGCACCTTTACCCTCCGGAATGGTTTGTGTGTCTTGTTCGTTTATGATGTTGTAGGGCCTAGGTGACTCGAGGACCCGGAAGGCGAGGTTTTGGACAAAGGGACATGTTCGTAGCACAAGAGTGGAGTGAAGAATCATCAATGAAACCGGAACCAGTCACTTCATGGGAATTTTAGCCACACTTTGAAGCATTTTCTGACATGTGGTCCTCATGAAAGTTGTAGAGGATTGAAAGAGCTTTCTAACGCATGTTGAATCACCTCATTTGGAGCCCTAGAAGTGAAATTATGAGCAAAATACGGAAATTTGGGTCTTGGGTGGCGTCCGAAAACCCGGACGGGCGTTCCAAGCTTCAAACGTGCGTTCCGGGTCTCAAACCAGCGTTCCATGTCTCAAACTAGCGTTCCAAGATCCAAACCAGCGTTCCAGATTGCCAAAGTAGAACAGAGAGTACACCCCTTCAAACGCTGGTTTAGCAACTACCCCAGACGTGCGTTCCAGGCCACTCAAACGCACGTTCCCTACCTTCAAACCAGCGTTTTGCAAGACAAAAACCCTAAGCTGCCCAGAATTTCAAGCAGAACGCACGTTCCACTCATCTGAAACTAGCGTTCGAACCAAAATCTGCAGGATTCTCCCTCCACCTATAAATACCCCCCTTAGCCCATTTTGGGATTATTATTCATCTTCTTAGCCAAACTCTACCCCCTTCATATCTCGAATTTTGTAATAGCTTAGAACATGATAATTTTATGTAGATCAAACATATCTTAGCTTAATCTTTTCATTTCTTAGATTAGATTTTCATTCCAAACAACAAGTCTCCTACTTTTTGGTGATTCTCTATTTTGTACTTTCTAGCTCAAACTCGAATTTCTGCAATTTAATGGTTCTCTTCTACTTGTTATGGCTCTTATTTACTATTTTGTGCATGTTTTGATTAGTATAATGAGTAGCTAATCCCTTTTCATAGTCGAATCATGTGAAATTTGGTGAAATCACCCCTTGGGTGATGAAATTGGGAGTGGGTAGTGCTTTTTATCAATAGATCTTGCATATTTCATGTCTTAGAACTTGTTATAACGGATTTGGGCTAGATTGATCACCTAGGTCAAAATCACACACATTACTCTTGAGAGTTGTTCAGAGAGAGGGATGTGGGAAAAAGGTTCTAGGATCGTATTGTAGTGCGAGGTTACTCGTTTTTAACGTTTAAACGGCTCTCGTGCATGATTGTCTTGTGAATAAACCTCTCTTAGGGAAGGTTAGTTGACTAGGCTTAAGGTGTTGGGGAAGAGTTGTTCAGAACCTAGCACCGGGATTAGGAGTTCGTACCCGTGGAATTGAATGTAAGAGTTCGTTTGTTTAATGCACACTCCCGGTTTTGTCATTTCTTGGGGTGAAACTAGCTATTTTGATCATGATTCGGCTATGTCCCTTAATCAATCTTTACACCCTAGTAGTTCAATCTCCTTTCTGTCCTTATATCTTTAGACTCGTTAGAATCACTAGTGTCGTTGTAGTAACAAAACCTTAAAACTTTGATCACCTAGACTAAGCATTACGTTCACTTTGGTACTTGCAAGCATGATTCCTTTGGGTTCGACCTCGTACTCCTGTAGCTATTCTAGCAATCGACCCGGTACACTGCCGGTTAGAGAGTTAGTTTACCCACGGTTTCGAGTCTTTATAAATTGTTTTTGTTGGGTGGACTTTAGCTCAATCAAAATGGCTCCGTTGCCGGGGAATTGTGTGCTATTTGTGATATCTTGTAAGTGAACCGAAGGCTTGGGCCTAGGTTTTATTTTACTGTTTTCTTGTTGTTTGCTTTTGTTGTAGTGCATGACCCGGAGATCTCAAACACCACTCGAACCTTACATAGACGGAATTGAGGCTTACGCAAGGCGTAGAAATAGTCAGAGGAGAAGGAATCGTCAAGTAGAGGAGTCGAATCCGGTCTTTGAAGAGAATAGTTTGGGTGAGTTGGGAGAAGGATCCGACATGGCTCAAAACGGTGGACAAGGGTTGGAAGGAAATTTGGGGAACAACAATGGAGTCCCGAATCAAAACCCGCCTCTTGTCAACAACAATGCACAAGGAGGTGGGAATGGACAAGGAAATAACCATGTGAATGCAAATGGGCATATACCTCAACATGTTCAACATGAGGTCCAAGGGAATCAAATGGATCCCGTTCTTATGCAACAGTTCAATGCATGGATGTTGAACCAGTTTCAACAGAATCAAAACATAGCTCACAATCAAGGTGCTAATGCGATGCCTAATTGGTTTAATGGTCAACAAGAGCAAAAACAAGGTGGTTTGACTTGTAGAGATTTTGTGCTAGCTCCTACGGCGAACATGGGGCATAGTCCAATTCGAATGCCACCGGTGGCCGCCAATAACTTGGAATTGAATAGAAATATCATACATTTATTGGGAGATAATGCTATATTTAGAGGAACCGCCATGGAAAATCCTCATATGTTCATTGATCATTTCCTACAAATTGTGCACATTACCAAGATAAATGGAGTCGGTGACGAAGCGCTTAAACTTATGCTATTTCCCTTCGCCTTGAAGGAACAAGCCAAGACATGGTATGACTCATTGGCTCATGATTCTTTGCACACTTGGGAGGACGTGGTTATGACATTTCTATTCAAGTATTACCCACCATCAAAGACATTGGACTTGAAAGAGGCTATTATCTTGTTTAATGCCTATGAAGGAGAAGAATTGTATGAGTCCTGGGATAGATTTAAAGCGTTATTGAGAGAGTGCCCGGGGCACGGCTTGAGACCTTATGAGGTAGTTCATGCATTTTTCCGAGGGTTGGAGCCGGTGCACCAAGGGACCTTGCATGCTTCATGTAATGGGGATATTATGAGGATGGTACCGGAGGTGGCTATGAATCAAATCGAGAAAATTGCCGAGACCTCAAAGCAATATGTGTCTTCAAGTAGAAAAGGGCCAAGGAGTAAAAAGCCGGGATTGGTTGAAGTGAAGGAAGTGGAAACAAATGAGCAATGTCAAGCTAAGATGCAAACGATGGAGCAAAGGTTGGAGAACCTTGAAAGAGAAAATGAAAAGGCAAGGCTTTGCCAAATATGTGGAGGCCAACATTCGGCTAAGGATTGTGGGATGACACACAAATCTCAAAATATGTCATATCCACGATCCTCAATGCAAGGACAAGCTAGTTTTTCATCACAAGATAGTCCAACCGATCTAGCCAAGAAAATGATGAACATGTATGCCATGGGGCAGGTGAGTGCGGGGCACTTGGGCTACAATCCGGTTACGAATCAATTTCAAGGCGCCGAACAAGGCCAACAAAACGAGCAACCGGTTGTGGATAATTCTCAATGTTATGAGGTGAATTATGTGGGGCAAAGTCAAGATGGTAATTATGATCAACAAAGTGATGGTTCTTGGAGAAATAATAATCAAGGTTGGGATCAAAACCATCAAGGGCAGAATTGGAACCGGTATTTTGACCAAGGCCAGACCCAAGCTTATAGGCAAAATCAAAGTTCATTTTATCAAGCGCCTAACCAACAAGCCCAATACTATCCTCAACAATCTCAACATCAACAACAAGGGGGTACTTACCAAGCAACTCCCCCACCACTTGCTCCCATTCCTCAAAAGAGTGCAACCGATGTCATATTGGAGCAAATGAACAAAAACTTTGCGGAGATAAAGAAGGACATGGTTGAGATGAACTACAAGCATGGTTCCGCCATCAAAAATCTTGAAACTCAATTTGGTCAAGTGGTGGAACATGTTCAGTTGAAATGCGGTTTACCGAGTAACACCAAAAAGAATCCGAGAAGTATAAACGCCATCTTAACTCGAAGTGGTAAAGTGTTGAGGACTAGTGGTGAGAAGAAAGTCCTATGGGAGGACAAGGCTAGAAAAGCTCCTATTGAGACGGAAGCGGGAGCTATGGATGGTGACATAGATGGGATTGAAGATGATGAAGATCATGGAGAATATGTCAAGAAAAAGGAAGTTGAGAGGAAAGAAGCTCAAGCTAGAGGAGATTATGTGGTTATCGATGTGAAAGAGGAAGAATCAACTAGAAGAGAAGGGAAAGAGCCAATGAAAGAGCAGTCTTCCCCACGCACCAAAGGTAAGAAAGGTATGATCCCTCCTCCTCCTAAAGATTTTGATTTGAGTACTCTCCCTTATCCACCTAAAGGTCATAGACAAAGTCGTTTGAACCAAGCACAGAACCGTTTCATTGAAATTTTGCGTAAAATTGACTTGACCATTCCCTTTCTTGAAGCACTTGCAAACATGCCCTCTTATTGTAAGTGTTTGAAAGGCTTGTTAAATGATAAGAGTAAAATGGAAGGTTTGGTATGTTTGAATGAAGAGTGTTCGGCGATTTTTGATAGTAAGATACCCCCGAAAATGAGAGATCGAGGTGGGTTCACCATCCCTATTACTATTGCCGATACTGTGATTGAAAATGTGTTGTGTGACCTAGGAGCTTCTGTGAGCTTAATGCCTAGGGCCTTGTACGAAAAGTTAGGGTTGGGTGAGATAGAACCCACGGGGATGACCTTACAAATGGCGGATAGGTCGGTTAGGACACCTATGGGGGTAGCGGAGGATGTTCTTGTGCAAATTGATAAATTTACCTTTCCCATAGATTTTGTCGTCTTAGACATGGCGATGGATTCTAAGACTTCAGTTTTGCTTGGTCGTCCTTTCTTGACTACGAGTGATGCTAGCATAGATGTGAAGAGTGGTGATATTACTTTTCATGTGGGTAAGGAGAGCGCGGCATTGAATGTTTATAAGTCTAAATCTCTTGCTTGTCATTCTGTCGAATCTACTTTTGCTTGTGTTGTTGCTACCACTAACCCACAGGTTTATAAGGAGTTAACTATAGAAGACATGGTGGATGCACAAAAGGTCGTTGATGGAGTGAAGATCAAGACCAAGGATAAACCGGGATCGCCCGTCGCACCATCATTGTCTCATCCGGATCATAAGCCACTCATCATAGAACCGGGAATTGAACTCAAAGGAAATGTGAAGAAAAGAAGCACCCCAAGCAAAGGGCACCTTAAAGAGAAACCGGAGCGGGAACCAGAAAAGAAAATATTGAGTGTTTGGCAAAAGGTAACTTCACGAGCTAGAAGAGGTACCCCATGTGTTAACTCCACCCCTTTAAAACCCCCTCGCGGTGTCTCTCATGAATATACTTATAATTGATATGCTATGTGATAGGGTGCTTTGTGATGCTTTGTGGTTCGGGTCGTTGTTTTGAGTCTTTTGTGGTATGAGTCTGTTAGGTACCATTAAGTCGATGCTAACGACGTTAAACAAAGCACTTCTACCTTTTCTCGCCTGTGCCAGTAGTATAACTTTGGAAAAATTGGCACCGTATAATCCATCTTGTCGAGCCAATGACGTAAAACAAAGGCGCTTGGGGGAGGCAACCCACCTTTTTGGTAGTAATAATGTGTTGGGAGTGGTCTTTGGGTGCAAGAGGGGAGAGTTTTGTCTTAAAAGAGAGTTTGGGGTGAGAATTTCCTTTTGGTTCTGGCCTTTGTACATAGACGGGGATGTTTTTATGTGAGCCTCTGTGGCCTTATTTTATGCGTGGATGCTCTGTGTTTCTTTTGATTATCTTTACATCCAGTGCACTTCCCGTCTAGTATGGTTGATATGCTTTGGTACCTTGATTGTGGCATGGCTTCTATTTTTATATATCTCGTATCTATCACCATCTTTTGGCACGTGGATTTTTTCCCGTGCATGTGTTTGCCTTGTTTTCTGTCTACATGGTGTTCAGGTACTCGAGATGGAGCTTACTAGAAGATGTCACGTGGGCTAAAGTGCGCCTTTTACGCCGGGTTTTGGTCAAACGGCTAAGTCTTTTTACTCTTTTTATCTCTCACACACCGAGGACGAGTGTTTCGTTTAAGTGTGGGGTGGGAGACTTAGTTTGTTTTCTTGTTTTCGTTGTTAAATGTGCTATAAATGTGGTATGCTTAGCCTATGATCGGGCTCGAGTCGATTTTTGGGTAATTTTTAAAATTTTTCAAGGGTATTAACACCGTGTTGTATGTGTTATTTTCACATTTGAGTGGTGATCACCTTAGTCGGGATCCCGAACATGTACATTGTGGTTTGATATTATCTTGAGAATGGAGTCTTATTAATTTCACGAAAGCTACACTTTGTGCACAATTTGATTGCTACCACCTCTCATATCACTAGTCTCGAGGCGAAATGTTTAAGGTTCACCTAAGTAGGACACGGGATGACGGTTACGGCGTTCTTTTTGACCCTACCTTGGCCAAATAAGCCTAAGCCGAACATTTTCCCTTCGTTGCCCATCTCGGCCTTGGTAGAATGGTCGACCACCATTCGCTTATAGCCGTTTTGTTACTTAGTCGAAACCTACCCTTGAACCTTATTTATGGTCACATTTCCTTCATTTTATACCCTACGAGTGAACTTAATCCTTTGTTAGACCACACTTGCTAAGGCAAGTGTGGGGTGGGGAGATGATGTTTTTGATTGGGTTGTTGTTTCTCGTTTTGAGCTATAAGGTGTTGAGGAACGTATGTAGGCTTGGTGTTCAGTGTTGAGCCAAAAGAAAAGAAAATCTCTTCTTCTATCTTTTCTCAAAAAAAAAAAAAAAAAAAAGAAAAACACGAACAATGGATGTATATAGAAATAAAGGTTGGAGTCAAAAGTGTTGAGCTCAAAAGTAACTTTTATGATGTTAGAGTTGGGATAGTGAGATAGGTGCTAGTGTGCTCGGACTCACCTCACGGCGCTTGAAACATAGTCGAGTTTGGCAATGAGTTCGGGTGCATTAGTATCCTATGGTTCCCAAAATGTTAAAAATGATCAAAAAGGAGTTTTGGTGGTTAGTATGATAAAGATGAGGTTGTACATGTGTTGATTAGGTTCACTCGTACTACTTTTTCTCCAGTTCCCAAAATACCCTTTTCGATTAACCAAAATTACCCTGGCCTAACATTATAACCTTTCAAGTCCTACCCGATCGTGTCCAAACTTAGTGACCTTGATTAGTGGAGAGGCTAGTGGGTATGAAACGGTTGGTAGACTTCTGGTTGGGATTCAAGCCCCGACAATCATTTTGAGCATTTGGTTTAGCTTGGCACCACACACACTCCATTTTCTTGATAATGTTGTATCGGTGTGTACATGTTCGTGTTTCTTACTTTGTGATTACCATGAGAATGTGGAATTAGCACCTACATCACGAAGTTGAATCCCTTGGTTTGTTTTAAAACGCCTAATTTGCTCGAGGGCGAGCAAAGGCTAAGTGTGGGGTGGTTGATGGGAGTCAACTTTACGTGATTCCAGTGCATTTTCCACCCCCGTTTATCCCACTTTTAGTACGTTTCTTGGGTTTTCTAGACCGTTTTTGGGGTAATATCGTGAGTTTATAGCACGGGGAGTAATTCCATCGCTTTGATGGTTTACTACCTCTTTTTATTGATATTAACCTCATTCCGAGAACCTTTACCCTCCGGAATGGTTTGTGTGTCTTGTTCGTTTATGATGTTGTAGGGCCTAGGTGACTCGAGGACCCGGAAGGCGAGGTTTTGGACAAAGGGACATGTTCGTAGCACAAGAGTGGAGTGAAGAATCATCAACGAAACCGGAACCAGTCACTTCATGGGAATTTTAGCCACACTTTGAAGCATTTTCTGGACTTGTGGTCCTCATGAAAGTTGTAGAGGATTGAAAGAGCTTTCCAACGCATGTTGAATCACCTTATTTGGAGCCCTAGAAGTGAAATTATGAGCAAAATACTGGAGCTGGGTCTTGGACTGGCGTCCAGAAAACCCAGACGGGCGTTCCAAGCTTCAAACGTGCGTTCCAGGTCTCAAACCAGCGTTCCATGTCTCAAACTAGTGTTCCACGCTCCAAACCAGCGTTCCAGATTGCCAAAGTAGAACAGAGAGTACACCCCTTCAAACGATGGTTTAGCAACTACCCCAGACGTGCGTTCCAGGCCACTCAAACGCACGTTCCCTACCTTCAAACCAGCGTTCTGCAAGACAAAAGCCCTAAGCTGCCCAGAATTTCAAGCAGAACGCACGTTCCACTCATCTGAAACCAGCGTTCGAACCAAAATCTGCAGGATTCTCCCTCCACCTATAAATACCCCCCTTAGCCCATTTTAGGATTATTATTCATCTTCTTAGCCAAACTCTACCCCCTTCATATCTCGAATTTTGTAATAGCTTAGAACATGATAATTTTATGTAGATCAAACATATCTTAGCTTAATATTTTCATTTCTTAGATTAGATTTTCATTCCAAACAACAAGTCTCCTACTTTTTGGTGATTCTCTATTTTGTACTTTCTAGCTCAAACTCGAATTTCTGCAATTTAATGGTATATTTCTCTTCTCTTCTACTTGTTATGGCTCTTATTTACTGTTTTGTGCATGTTTTGATTAGTATAATGAGTAGCTAATCCCTTTTCATAGTCGAATCATGTGAAATTTGGTGAAATCACCCCTTGGGTGATGAAATTTGGGAGTGGGTAGTGCTTTTTATCAATATATCTTGCATATTTCATGTCTTAGAACTTGTTATAACGGATTTGGGCTAGATTGATCACCTAGGTCAAAATCACACACATTACTCTTGAGAGTTGTTCAGAGAGAGGGATGTGGGAAAAATGTTCTAGGATCGTATTGTAGTGCGAGGTTACTCGTTTTTAACGTTCAAACGGCTCTCGTGCATGATTGTCTTGTGAATAAACCTCTCTTAGGGAAGGTTAGTTGACTAGGCTTAAGGTGTTGGGGAAGAGTTGTTCAGAACCTAGCACCGGGATTAGGAGTTCGTACCCGTGGAATTGAATGTAAGAGTTCGTTTGTTTAATGCACACTCCCGGTTTTGTCATTTCTTGGGGTGAAACTAGCTATTTTGATCATGATTCGGCTATGTCCCTTAATCAATCTTTACACCCTAGTAGTTCAATCTCCTTTCTGTCCTTATATCTTTAGACTCGTTAGTTAGAATCACTAGTGTCGTTGTAGTAACAAAACCTTAAAACTTTGATCACCTAGACTAAGCATTACGTTCACTTTGGTACTTGCAAGCATGATTCCTTTGGGTTCGACCTCGTACTCCTGTAGCTATTCTAGCAATCGACCCGGTACACTGCCGGTTAGAGAGTTAGTTTACCCACGGTTTCGAGTCTTTATAAATTGTTTTTGTTGGGTGGACTTTAGCTCAATCACCTACCTTAAATTCTACTAAAATTGTGCTCTTTGATTGTCACACGCAGCATGAATATGAGAGCTGCTTCAACCAGCATGGATTTTCATCTTGTCAATGAGACACTTCTTTTAGGTTCTTTTTTTTTCCTTTTTTTTTTCGGGTTAAAGTTTTATCTAATGTAAAGGTTTTCTTTTGACCTAATTACTTTCTCTAATATTCATGTGTATATATCTATAACATTTCAGTGGGAAACAGTGGGGGTGAGATAGAAATAGGGGATGTCCGTTTCGAAGTAAGATTGTTCTGGAAAACATTTTCCATTTGGAGGAGAGAAGCCATCTCAGTTAATAGTTTGGTATGTCAATCAACTCTTCAAGTTTATTATTTGCATTAATCACAACTTTTTAAGTGTAGTTTAAACGGCCCTGTTTTTCAATAGAAGCATATAGAGAAAGATAGATGCATCTATGTAAATCGTGTTTTGTGGAGCCCAGATGGATTGCAATTAGGTCAGTATTCTGATGGAGTAAGATTTAATGTATCCACAAGTTTGAAGCCTTTTTCTTACTAAGATTCTGCTATCACGTAACAGGCGTTGCACTCTTGAAACATATAATACAATTGTATGCATTCAATGTTAAGGGGCAAAATTAGGATTTTAGTCCTCTAAGTTGGCCTTTTTTTGGATTTTAGTCCTGCTCCTGCTCCGGTGATGAAAATAATCCTCTAAGTTGGTTTTTTTTGGATTTTAGTCCTATCCGCCGGATATTACTGACTGGGCACCGGAATATTTTAAAATTGAAGACGTGGCTGCCACGTCGGATCCTACATGGCTTGTGGGTCCCATTTCTCCTCAATTTACTAAAAATAAAAAGTTGAGGGAAGAAGGATTCGAACAAACGACCTTGTTGTAAAATACCAAGCACTTTGCCATCCAAGCTATAACTTCAATATATATACTATGAAACAAATAATACATATGCACAATAACATTTCTTCCAACATTGTATGTGCCTAATTTATTTAAACTTATTTACAAAATTAATTTAACTGTAGATGATATATATATAAGAGCTCTTGCATAATTTTTTTTTTATAGTTTTTTTTATAACCTATTATTCTTATTATTATTATTATTAATGTAAGTCGACCTTACATTACCATAAGAGTAATAATTATAATTTTTTTTCTTATCTTACTATTAATTTGTATATATTCGGTCAACTTTTTTAATATCATAATTATTACAATTAATGATAATCCAATTGTATAACACTATAGTCTTTTTTGAGAACCAAACATTATAGTCTAATATATTTAATCACTGTGTTTCAAAAAAAAAATTGTGTTTCAAAAAAAATTTAATCACTTTATTAATGTATATGATAATTCTAAATCCACTTACATTTAGGGACGCAGATAGTTTTTTTTTTTTTTTTTTATAATAAAAAAGAACTACATCAAATTAACAAGGAAAATAAAACCAAAGGAAACCATATTATGCATAAGTAAAAAATCTTGTCATAGTATAAGCATTAAAGTTATAGCTTAGATGGCAAAGTACTTGATAGTTTACCATTAGGTCGCCGGTTCAAATCCTTCGTGCATCAACTTTTTATTTTTAGTAAATGGGGTAGAAGTGGGACCCACCGCCACGTAGATCCAACATGGCATATGATGTGGCGTCCATATAAGTTATTTTTTATGATTCCGGTGCCAGTCAGCAATATCCGGCGGATATGACTAAAATCCAAAAAAAAAACCAACTTAGAGGACTATTTTCCTCACCGGAGCAGGAGCAGGACTAAAATCCAAAATAGGCCAACTTAGAGGACTAAAATCCTAATTTTGCCAATGTTAAGGCTAACAGCACTCAGAAGCACTATTTTCCTCACCGGAGCAGGAGCATGACTAAAATCCAAAATAGACCAACTTAGAGGACTAAAATCCTAATTTTGCCAATGTTAAGGCTAACAGCACTCAGAAGCACTTGGAGGTAGGTTTCGATGTTATCTCTGTTTCTAGAAGATTCTGTTTAAATTTGCTACTGACAGGGACTTTTTATGTTGTACAGATTGTCAATCATGACGGAAGTGTGGATGATCTTGCATTTTCTGCACAATTAGAGGACAGACATTTTGTTATAAGCTGCGGCAATGACAAGCTCCTGAGCATGGTGAAGCCAATTGTTTCCTGTTGGAATAAACCAGTGATGATATCATGGCCTTGTTATTATTCCCTAATACTTGTTTTGGCCCTCCTTTGTTGTTTTCAACTCCATCCGCATGCCAAAAATATTGCAGCATCATCATTTACAAATATTAGCAGAAAATGAAGTGTGTGTGTGTGTGTTTATATCTACTAAACAACATCTCCAATACATTCTTCACTCAGATACTTCAAATACGTAATCTGTAAACTTAGCACTACATTTTCTGTACAAACCACAGATTCTCTATTCAAGTGTAATATTCCGACTTTCGTAAAAAGGGCAGACGTGTCATTTTGCGAAAACGTAATTAATATTCTTTTTCCGTTTCGTTGGAGTTAAAATCCTTTGAATTGTAACGGTTTCGGTCTACGGGTTGTTCGAGGGTATTTGAGTAAATTCGGGTTTAAATGATAATTAGGTTGTCGTATATAAACGGAAATATACTAAAACCTAATCATTTTTCCTAAAACCCTGAATTTTGGAGCGACCGCACTTCTCTCCCTCGAAAAGAGAAACCGCTTGTTTTGGGCATTGAAACCGTCAATTCTCGATCCTTAATATCTCATTCGTTCCTCTTCCGTTTTTCGGATCATAGCATACCGTTGGAATCCTCGTGACGAGAGCTTCGCATCGGTACCGGGATCGAGGCTAGTTCGAGTTTTAGGCGAGAAAAAGGTAAGGAGAACCCTTACGTTTGCAGTTTTTGATTATACATTGGTTGTGTTGAATTCTTGTTGCTTTGGTGATCTAAATTGTGTTAATTTGTTGCCTAAATGATGGGTGATGTTCTGGTATGGGTGGTAGTTTAATTCGAGTGTTTTTGGTCAGGAAAGTTTGGGTTTTTGTTTGAAAAACGGATGAATACGATGATGTGCAAAATCTGGAAAATCGCCAGGTCGGACGGGCGTCCGGTTTCCTGGACGGGCGTCCAACCTTGGACGAGCGTGCGGATACCTCGGACGGGCGTCCGAGGTGAAATTTTGATACGAGGATTGAAAGGGGAATGTCCGGACGGGCGTCCACTATTTTGGACGAGCGTCCGGGGACTTCGGACGGGCGTCCGGTCCTTCGGACGGGCGTCCACACTGGAGCCGGTCTTCCGGCTTTGTTTAATTTGGCTTTCAACTATCGTTTAGGGTTGTTTAATCAACCTTAAACCCTTTTAAGTGTATTACCATCTTATGATAACACCTTTAAACCTTACTTAGGATAGAATTGGTCTCTTGATCATGATGAGTGGTGTCGGTAAGGGAGTGTTATCTAAATGAACTAGGACGGTTAGTTAATCACCTATTACTACACAACTTACTAGATAAAAGATTAAACACCATGTGGTCTTGGGTAGATCCTGAAGATCTATAGCGTGATGTGTGAACGGACGGTCAAAGTGAGTGTCCTATCGGCTGCGAGGCCTATAGGCATCGCCGTATGTTCATACTATCGGAACCGGTTATTGTATCCCGAAGATTTCAATACGTTCCGTGGTTATTGTATCGAAGATTTCAATATGTCACGTTCCGCCTTGATAGCATGTTGTAACAAAGATAAGCTAAGTAGCTACGAGTTTAGGCATATTGGGAGATGTAACCTTTATGCGTAGAATCGAGTCTGTCTTGCCTTTTGATAGAACTCTAATAATAATAAACCTTATATTCTAAGCTTAAACGTACTTCTCTTCCTTGCGAGTATTATATACTTACCCCTTGTGCATTTCTGTTGTATGTGCTTGGGGGTGAGAAGGCGAACAGGAGTACGAGTATTTCGAGGAGTATGTCCCTGAGGAGGATCTCTGAGCTTGATATTTCATTCTTGCACTTTTGTTAACATTGGCGATGTTGCTCTGTTTTATATACTTTGTTCATAGTACTTTGGGATGACGTGTGTTCATCATTATTTCTTATTTCATAGCGTTTCGTTTGGACTTTCGAGGGACTTCCGTTGTATGTTTTGATACTCGTTCAGCTTTTAATATCTTTTCGTATTCTAGTATCTTTATGGATATTTATTACCCGAGCATTAAATTCCGCGCACTTTGATTGTATTGATTGTAGGCTTACATATATAAATGAATTAAATTTTATTCATATATGTGCCGAACGTCGTATTTCCGGATAAGGGCTCGGTATCCGGGAACGGGGCGTTACAGTTGGTATCAGAGATACGTGTTCCTTAGGCTTCTATTCCTTGAGTTTAACTCAATCTTATCTTTAGATCCTTAGTAACACTCTGGTTCTCTTGGTTGTCAGGATGAGTAGAAACACAAGATCGAAGACTTTGGCTCTTGGTAATCAGCCATCTGAGAGGGGTGAAACCTCTAGGGGTCGTCGCGGTTTGTCACCACCGCCTCGCACGGCTACACCTTCACCGAGCCGGAGCGGGATCAACATCGGACTCCACCACCACCTCCTCCACCCGTGGTTAACCATGCGGCGTCACTTTGGCCTTCTTCGTATCAACCCGGGTCGGGGCAGTTTCAGCAGAGGACGGTTGTTTATCCACCACCAGTGACACAGGCACCACAGCAGGCTATCCCTCAGTATGGTTTTCAGCAGCCACAGTACCCTCCGCCGTATCCTCCGCAGTACCCAGTGTATCCTCCTTATCAGGCTGAGCATCAGGCTCCGTACTACTATCAGCAGCAGCCGCAGGTACCCCTTGGTTATCCCCCGGTCTATCAGCCTTTCAGGCCACCGGTTCAGCAGCAACAGCAGATACCTTATGGTTACCCTCCGGTTTACCCACCAGTTAGGCCGGTTGTTGAGTCAGCACCATCAGTAGATTGGCACACTAGGCTGAGAAGAAACCGTATGCAAGATTTTTATGGGAATGTGGAACATACCAAGGCTGAGGAATGGATCAGAAGTTTTGAGAAATCTTGCAGGAATATAGGCGTTCCTGAGACAGAGATGGCCCAGTTAGCGGTCGGTTTTCTTTTGGGCTCGGCCGAGGCTTGGATAGATGCGGTTCAGAGTAGCAGCGGTAAGGTAACAGATTGGGCGGCTTTTAAAGCCATGTTCTACAACGAATACTTTCCAGCAACGGTACAAGCGGAAAAGGCTAGCCAGTTTCTGAAACTTCAGCAAGGTGATCAAATGACAGTGTCCCAGTATACAAATCGGTTCAATGAGTTAGGGAGGTTTTATCCGGAGTTGATGCAAGTGGAAGAACGAAAAATGGCCCGTTACAAGGACGGTTTGGCATATGGGATTCAGTCGGGCATGCTAGGCTTTACGGCAAGGAATATGGCGAGCTGCGAATAAAGCCTTGGAAGTCGAGACTTTCGGGGGAAGAGAGCTACGGTGGTTGTTGGTAATAAAAGAAGCTTTGAAACAAGTCAGGGCAGTGGCAGAGGGGCTCCGCAGCAGCAGTTCAGGAGGTTTCCTGCACAGACAGCAGTTAGACCATCGGTTGGTGCCCCATCAGCAGTCAGGCCACCGGCAGCTAGACCACCAGTTGGCGCTCCACCGGCAGCTAGGCCACCGGCTACCTTAGGTTGTTTCTTTTGTGGTGAGCAGGGTCATTTCTCCAGGAATTGTCCACGCAGGGCAGCCAGTGCTCAGGCAGGTCAGCCTAGTAGAGCAGGTCCGAGTAAGCAAGTGCAGATGTTTGCTGTTGATGCCAGAGAGGTTGAGCCAGAGGATGATGTGATCACAGGTACCGTTTATGTTTGTTTTGTTCTTTTGAGTTATTTATAGCATGCTTGGAACATGTTGTAATTTTAGTTAACTGGACAAATGCATGATAGGTATGATAAGAGTAGGCAATCTAGTAGTCAGGGCCTTATTTGATACAGGAGCTTCAATCACCTTTGTGTCCTCTAGGATTGCTAAGAAACAAGATTTACCTATGGAGCCTTTGAGAGATACTATGGAGATTGTTACACCCCTAGGCAAGGTAAATAAGGTGGTTAAGATGATACCACAAGGGGATGTTCAGGTAGGACCTTATCAGTGTAAGAGTGACTTCACGGTCATGGATTTCTCAGACTTCGACGTGATTCTTGGGATAGACTGGCTATCCAAGAATTATGTTCACTTGGATTGCAGGGCCAAGAGAGTCATTTTCAGAGTCCCGGGGAAATCAGATAAGACTTATCAGGGGAACGTTTACAGGCCAAGCAAGAAGAGACATCCTATCATTTCAGCGGTCAAGGCCATCAGGGCATGTCAGAAAGGATGTGAGGGCTACTTGTTGTACGCAGTGGATGTGGAACAAGCAAAGCCTAAGTTGGAAGATACTAGAGTGGTCAGAGATTATCCAGAGGTTTTTCCGGATGAGTTGCCGGGGAACATGCCGGACGGGGCCATTGAGTTTGAGATACGGCTAGTCCCGGGGCGGCACCGGTTGCCAAGGCACCATACGGGATGGCACCGGCTGAATTGAAGGAGTTGAAGGCTCAACTCAAGGAGATGTTAGAAAGGAACATCATTCGGCCCTAGTACTTCACCTTGGGGAGCACCGAGTTTTGTTTGTGAAGAAGAAAGATGGCAGCATGCGGATGTGTATTGATTACAGGGCTTTGAACAATCTGACTGTCAAGAATAAGTACCCACTGCCGAGGATAGATGATCTGTTCAACCAGTTGCAGGGTCGGAAAGTGTTTTCAAAGATTGATTTGCGGTCAGGCTACCATCAGTTAAAAGTTAAAGTGGCAGATATTCCGAAGACGGCATTCGGCCACTAGATATGGACATTATGAGTTCCTTGTTATGCCTTTTGGACTCACTAATGCCCCATACGCATTTATGGATTTGATGCAGCGGGTCTTCATGCCTTACCTAGATAAGTTTGTGATTGTCTTCATTGATGATATTTTGGTATTCTCTAGGGATGAGGCGGAGCATGAAGAGCATCTCCGGATTGTTTTGGAAACGTTGAAGAAGGAGCGATTGTATGCAAAATTTTCCAAGTGTGACTTCTGGTTGGACCAAGTGAGCTTTTTGGGTCATGTCATTTCAGGTGATGGCATTCAGGTTGATCCGGCCAAGATTGAGGCAGTTAAGAGTTGGCCTACACCGACAGCAGTTTCAGAGGTCATGAGCTTTCTGGGTTTGGCTGGTTACTACAGAAAGTTTGTGAAGAATTTCGCAAGGATAGCCACTCCACTCACTAGACTTACACAGAAGAACACCAAGTTTGATTGGACACCCGAGTGTGAGTTAGCATTTGAGTTGTTAAAGGACAGGTTGACTACAGCACCGGTATTGGCAGTACCCGAGGTGTTCGATGACTATGATGTCTACACCGACGCTTCAGGGCAGGGTCTAGGTTGTGTGTTGATGCAGGGAGGAAAGGTCATTGCCTATGCATCCAGGCAATTGAAAGTACATGAGAAGAACTATCCCACACACGACTTAGAGTTGGCAGCGGTGGTTTTCGCATTAAAGACTTGGAGGCACTATACGTATGGGGTCAAGGCTAGAATCTTCACCGATCACAAAAGTTTAAGGTATTTCTTCACTCGGGAGAATTTGAATATGAGGCGGCGGAGATGGCTAGAGTTCGTGAAGGACTATGACTTGGACATTCGGTACCACCCGGGAAAGGCAAATGTAGTAGCGGATGCCTTGAGCGAGAAACCGTGGTTTTAGAGCCCGAGTATTGAGGCTATCACGGCGGGGGTTGATGATTTGCGTTTAGCGAGATTTGATCGGATTGAGGACCGTCGGTTTGCGGCACCGTTGTTGGCTAGATCGAGTTGATGGATGAGATCGAGCAAAGCAAGATGAAGATGCGAGTTTTGGTTGATTTGAAGAGGGTTGCAAGAGAGAAGCCTACGAGTTGGCTATGTGTTGGATCAGAGTGGAAATCTGTGGTATCGGGATCGTCTCTGTGTGCCTAATGTTGGAGATTTGAGACAAAGAGTTATGGAAGAGGCACACAAGATTGCTTTTGCGGTGCATCCGGGTTCTACCAAGATGTACCGGGATTTGAAAGAAAGATTTTGGTGGCCCTCAATGAATTTGGAGATAGCTAAGTTTGTTTCGAGTGTGACGTACGTCGAGAGTGAAAGGCGAGCATAGGAAGCCAGGCGGGATGCTTAAGTCATTGGATATCCCAGAGTGGAAATGGGAAAAGATCACTATGGACTTTATTTCGGGGTTGCCTAAGTCGAAGGGTGGACACGATTCTATTTGGGTAATCGTTGATAGATTAACCAAGTCGGCTCATTTCTTGCCTTTCAAGATGAATATGCCCTTGGCAAAGATGACGGAACTATATATGGACAATATAGTGAAGCTTCATGGAGTTCCAGTCTCCATTGTTTCTGATCGGGATTCGAGGTTCGTCAGTCGGTTTTGGCAGAGCTTACAGGAGGCATTTGGTACCCGGTTGGATTTGAGTACAGCATTTCATCCTCGGACGGATGGTCGGTGCGAGAGGACTATCCGGACACTTGAGGATATGCTTAGAGCATGTGTCTTGGAGGTAGGAGGATCTTGGGTAGATTATCTACCGGTTGCGAGTTTGCTTACAACAACGGTTATCACGCGAGCATAGGCATGCCACCGTTTGAAGCTTTGTATGGTAGAAGATGCGGGACGCCTTTGTTTTGGGATGATGTTGGGGAGAAACGACTCACCTTTGGGCCGAGTTAGTTGAGCAAGCCAAAGAGAGGGTTCGGTTAGTGAAGAAGAATGCAGATAGCTCAAGACGGGCAGAAAAGTTGGGCAGATGTCAGACGGAGACCGCTTGAGTTTGAGGTTGGTGATCGTGTTTACTTGAAGGCATCACCAATGAGAGGAGTTAAGCGATTTGGTCAGAAAGGAAAGTTGAGCCCGAGGTATGTTGGGCCGTTTGTGATCCTGGAGAGGATTGGACCGTTAGCCTATAGACTTCAGTTGCCAGAGTCAATGTCCAGAGTTCACAACGTCTTCCATGTTTCGATGTTGAAGAAGTGTTTGACGGAGACAGAGGTTGAGTCTACAGTGGATCCAGAGATACTTCAGGACAACCTCGCTTATGATGAAAAGCCGATTAAGATTTTGAACAGGAAGGAAAAGATGATTAAGAGAAAGATGGTTCAGTTGGTTCTTGTTCAGTGGAGCAATCATACACCTGAGGATGCAACTTGGGAAGTTGAAGGTGATATGATCAACGAATTCCCGGAATTTTTGGATTTACCAGGTACGTTCTAGTTTCGAGGACGAAACTCCACTTAAGGGGGGAGAATGTAATATTCCGACTTTCGTAAAAAGGGCAGACGTGTCATTTTGCGAAAACGTAATTAATATTCTTTTTCCGTTTCGTTGGAGTTAAAATCCTTTGAATTGTAACGGTTTCGGTCTACGGGTTGTTCGAGGGTATTTGAGTAAATTCGGGTTTAAATGATAATTAGGTTGTCGTATATAAACGGAAATATACTAAAACCTAATCATTTTTCCTAAAACCCACGAATTTTGGAGCGCCGCACTTCTCTCCCTCGGAAAAGAGAAACCATTTGTTTTGGGCATTGAAACCGTCAATTCTCGATCCTTAATATCTCATTCGTTCCTCTTCCGTTTTTCGGATCATAGCATACCGTTGGAATCCTCGTGACGAGAGCTTCGCATCGGTACCGGGATCAGCGGCTAGTTCGAGTTTTAGGCGAGAAAAAGGTAAGGAGAACCCTTACGTTTGCGGTTTTTGATTATACATTGGTTGTGTTGAATTCTTGTTGCTTTGGTGATCTAAATTGTGTTAATTTGATGCCTAAATGATGGGTGATGTTCGGTATGGGTGGTAGTTTAATTCGAGTGTTTTTGGTCGGGAAAGTTTGGGTTTTTGTTTGAAAAACGGATGAATACGATGATGTGCAAAATGCGGAAAATCGCCGGGTCGGACGGGCGTCCGGTTTCTGGACGGGCGTCCAACCTTGGACGAGCGTGCGGATACCTTGGACGGGCGTCGAGGTGAAATTTTGATACGGGATTGAAAGGGGAATGTCCGGACGGGCGTCCACTATTTTGGACGAGCGTCCGGGGACTTCGACGGGCGTACGGTCCTTCGGACGGGCGTCCACCAGGCCGGTCTTCCGGCTTTGTTTAATTTGGCTTTCAACTATCGTTTAGGGTTGTTTAATCAACCTTAAACCCTTTTAAGTGTATTACCATCTTATGATAACACCTTTAAACCTTACTTAGGATAGAATTGGTCTCTTGATCATGATGAGTGGTGTCGGTAAGGGAGTGTTATCTAAATGAACTAGGACGGTTAGTTAATCACCTATTACTACACAACTTACTAGATAAAAGATTAAACACCATGTGGTCTTGGGTAGATCCGAAGATCTATAGCGTGATGTGTGAACGGACGGTCAAAGTGAGTGTCTATCGGCTGCGGGCCTATAGGCATCGCCGTATGTTCATACTATCGGAACCGGTTATTGTATCTGAAGATTTCAATACGTTCCGTGGTTATTGTATCTGAAGATTTCAATATGTCACGTTCCGCCTTGATAGCATGTTGTAACAAAGATAAGCTAAGTAGCTACGGTTTAGGCATATTGGGAGATGTAACCTTTATGCGTAGAATCGAGTCTGTCTTGCCTTTTGATAGAACTCTAATAATAATAAACCTTATATTCTAAGCTTAAACGTACTTCTCTTCCTTGCGAGTATTATATACTTACCCCTTGTGCATTTTCGTTGTATGTGCTTGGGGGTGAGAAGGCGAACAGGAGTACGAGTATTTCGAGGAGTATGTCCCTGAGGAGGATCTCTGAGCTTGATATTTCATTCTTGCACTTTTGTTTACATTGGCGATGTTGCTCTGTTTTATATACTTTGTTCATAGTACTTTGGGATGACGTGTGTTCATCATTATTTCTTATTTCATAGCGTTTCGTTTGGACTTTCGAGGGACTTCCGTTGTATGTTTTGATACTCGTTCAGCTTTTAGTATCTTTTCGTATTCTAGTATCTTTATGGATATTTATTACCCGAGCATTAAATTCCGCGCACTTTGATTGTATTGATTGTAGGCTTACATATATAAATGAATTAAATTTTATTCATATATGTGCCGAACGTCGTATTTCCGGATAAGGGCTCGGTATCCGGGAACGGGGCGTTACATGAAGATTTCTGTAAAACATAGGATTCTTACATTTATTTCGTTCTCTGTAAATAAAAATAAAAAATAAAAACTATTAAAGAGAAAATGTTCTTACATGATGATGATGATGATGATGATGATGATGATGAGAGTAGAAAGAGAAGAAAATACACCAGCTTAGACATGAGATGAAAGCAAAGCTATAGAAAAGACTAGGTATACTTTAATTTTTTTTGAGGGCGGGTATACTAGGTATATTCATGTGTGCGAAAATGAATTAATTTTTTAAGGTTAAACTGATATTGTTTTCTCCTTGATTCAGGTTGGGTTGGTTAAAAATAAAAATAAACAAACTCAAACCATAAAGAGTCAGTCCCTAATCGTATCCCCCACGTTTATGATAAATAGATAACTACGAAAGAATCCTGAACCATAAAGGCTTCAATCTCTATCACTTAATACAAATGTTCGAATACCGTAATTATCTCCTACAATCAAGGAGATCAAATAATACTTATCTTTTCCTTAGGGAACACGGCAATCCAAGCCCAACAAGGACAAGGCCCACGCCGCCTTAGGGCATAACTCTTCTGTATATAAATCATCCCTAAGGAACTACGAAGAATTGATTCCAATCCAGGCATTGGATACGTAGGCAGCTTGAGAGACAACATCTCGAGTGCAGTCTAAAACATCCCAAATCTCCCCCCTCTCTTTGATTGTTTTCTGTATTCATGGAGCGTCCTTAGGTTATCACAAAGGGAAGGAGCCTAGAAGTTTACCCCGACGATTTTTGGATCGTCAGTTACCAAATTTGTATATCAATTTGTATATGCAGTGATATCAATGTCACTGTATCAATTCTCTAATGAAGTGACAATCATAGCTTGTTGCAACAAAAAGACCATGCCAAAATTTGTTCCTCATGGTACTAAATGCATCATTAGAGAACAATGTGAAATCTCAAGTACATGCATTATGAATATCTGAATCCTTCTGTTACATTCTTCGTAATACCAAAAACTAGGACACCAATGTATACTAGGTAACTGTCCCACCTTTTACAAAATATATATGTTTAAACTTCAATGCCGAGATACAGCAAAGTCACCCTTCTTGTACAACATCATTCCTACTTCAATAGAGGAAGCAAAGCAATTCCTTACTCTGGATATACGAAGAATCCCGAAGTAGACGGAGAACATTCAGATCTCGGTTTCAGATACAAGTGTGTGTTGTAGCTTCCTTTCTTATATGTTCTTCTGTGTTTAAGCATGTGCTTTGACATCATCAAACATTTATCCATTATCCATCATCTCTGCTGCCTCCATCTTAATTTGATTCATAAGCCATAATCTAAAAACTCTCAACATCATAACAAACATGAACAAAATATCCACTAATATGTAGATTGCCATATATATTTTTACTCAGATCTTAAAGAAAACGGTAATGAAGGAAGCTAAATACCACAAAAATATCGAACCAAAGAGTAGAAAATGAGCACAAATAAAACAAGTATCTGGTAAAATATTAATGTTATCATGGTTCTTGAATAACCTCATCATTATATACTTCTTTATCCAACACAGCATCATAGACAACATTCATGCTTCTCCACAGATTCTGTCAAGTCAACCTACAGGAAATATATGAGAAATTTAGGGAATTAGCAATAAAAGAAAATTAGGGAATTATATTACTGTAAAAGAAACTCTAGTGTCTTGCAAGAGAAGGAATAAACCCTTTGTTAGGAACTAGAGGTTACTAGATATTTTCTTATCTAGTTCTTAGATATTTTCTAGTTATGTTAGCTGTGTGTTAGCTGGCGAGTGGACCCCACCTCCTTGAGCCAAGAGGTATAAGGGGCAAGTGTGTGTTGTATTACAGCTCATCTTTTGACTAATAATAGAATTCTCTTTCCCGCCTAAGTTCTTTCTTCTCTAATCTACTTCTTTCTGCTCTGTTCTTCCTAAATCCCTATCAGAACTCTTAGTTAGGATTGTGATCCTAACATCTGGTATCAGAGAACTCTATCCTCTGCCTGCAAGTTTCGATAATGGCCGCCAAATCGATTGAGGAGTTGCGTTCTTCCTTTACTGCAAAATTCGAAGAATTGGATAACAAAATCGTTGCTCAGGGTGAATCGATGCGACAGCATAGTGAATCAATGCGACAAATGATGACAGCATTTTTTGAGAAGGTTGAAAGTAAGCTTGCATCAGCTGTACCGGCTACAGCACCAACAATTGGAGCAGTAGATTTAGGAGATGGCTTACTGCCTACGCCACGAAGAAATGAGCAAGTTCATGTTGAGCAAGTTCATGCTGAGACTACTGAAACTTCTTCAAAAAGTGATCGAATCGAGCAATCATGTAAGTTCCCTAAGCTCGATTTTCCAATTTTCACTGGTGAGGCACCAATGGAATGGATTAGGAGAAGTGAAAGATTTTTCCAAATTCATAATACACCAGAAAATCTTAAGGTAGGTCTGGCTGAAATGCATTTTAGAGGTTCGGCTGATATTTGGTTTGGAGGTTTAATTTCAGCATTTCCTTATTTGAGTTGGCAATTTCTTCGAGAAGAAGTATTGAAACGTTTTGGCTGTAAGTCCATGGAGATGGCAGTTGATGAATTCCACCAGTTGAAACAAATTGGTTTTGTTGATGAGTATCTAGCAGAATTTGAGGAATTAAAATGTATGGTACAGCTGCAGTGCCCTAAGCTTTCAGAATATCATTATGTTTCCTGTTTCATTCGAGGACTCAAAAATGAAATTAAGGCTATGGTTAGGTTAATGAATCCTGCTACAATGTCAGCTGCAGTGGAAGCTGCAAGATGCCAAGAATGTGTGCTTTTATCCATGCACCATAAGCCACTGCCTCGAATTTCTTATTCTGCTGGACCAGTCAAGCAATTGGCAATTAACCCTAAAGTGTTTGATAAATTGCCTCAGCCAGAAGGTAAACCAGTGTTACAAAGAGCTATAACCCCAAAAGAGCTGCAAGATAAGAAAGCAAGAGGGTTATGTTTTAGGTGTGATGAGAAATTCACACCCGGACACAAATGCAAACAGAAGCATCTGCATTTTATAGTTGCTGAAGATGAGGATTTTGTGGAGGAAGAAGACTACACACAAGAAATTCAGGTTGAGAAATCCCCACAGCTTTCAGTTTATACCATGTCTGGACAAGTCACTGCTAATACTTTTAAAATCAAAGGAATGCTTAAAAAGAAGCCCATCATGATACTAGTTGACAGTGGTGCTTCCCATTCTTTCTGGATTTGAAAGTTGCAAAGGATGCTGGATGTAAATTGGTGCCCAGCCAACCTATGGTGATTACAGTAGCTGATGGAAATACTATAAAGAGTGAATACAAGTGTCCTAATCTTAGTTGGATCATGCAGGAGTCTACTTTCCATCATGATGTCAGGCTAATACAGTTAAGGGGATGTGATATGGTGCTTGGGGTTGATTGGTTAGGAAGACATAGCCCTGTGACTTTCAACTTCCATAATATGAACCTGACTATCCATATAGATGGGAAGCCCTTCATATTAAATGATACACCTAATGAAGGGCAGTTGAAGATCATTAGCTGTAAGAAGCTAATAAACAGTCTGAAAAAGGGAACATATGGGTTGTTGGGATGCTTAAATCAGGTTCAGGGGGACAATTTGACTACTACTCCCCAAGAGTTGAAGCCTATTTTGGAAGAATTTCAGGATGTTTTCCAAGCACCTAATAATTTGCCTCCTAAAAGAGGATTTGAGCATGCTATACTGCTAAAAGAAGGTACTGATCCTGTTAAATTGAGGCCCTATAGGTATGCACATAACCAAAAGGATGATATTGAGAAAATGGTGGATGAAATGATTAAACAGGGGATAGTTAAACACAGCAACAGTCCTTATGCTTCACCTATGTTATTGGTCAAGAAGAAGGATGGAACTTGGAGGGGCTGTGTAGATTATAGAAAGTTAAATGATATGACTGTTAAAGATAGGTATCCTATCCCTATTATTGATGATCTATTGGATGAGTTGGGTAAGGCCACAGTTTTCAGCAAAATTGACTTGAGATCAGGGTTCCATCAGATTTTGATGCAAGAAAGTGACACACAAAAGACAGCCTTTGTCACACATCATGGGCATTTTGAGTTTATGGTGATGCCATTTGGTCTTACCAATGCTCCTGCAACTTTTCAAAGGAATATGAATGAACTATTGAGGCCATTCTTGAGGAAGACAGTCCTTGTGTTTTTTGATGACATCCTTATATACAGTGCTGATATGGAAGCTCATAAGTTGCATCTGAGGGCTGTCTTAGAGGTTTTGAGAGCAAATAAGTTCTATGCTAAGATGTCCAAGTGTTCATTTGGACAGAACAGAGTGGAATACTTGGGCCATGTCATTCAACAAGGCCAAGTTTTTGCTGATCCATCTAAAATAGAAGCTATGATTCAGTGGCCTACACCTCAAAATATCACTGAATTGAGGGGATTCTTGGGTCTTACTGGGTTTTACAGGAGGTTTGTACCTTCATATGGGGTGATGGCTAGACCACTCAATGATTTGCTGAAAAAAGAGGGTTTTATATGGAATTCCCAAGCCCAGGAAGCCTTTAACAGACTGAAACAGGCCATGTGCCAGTTTCCAGTCCTTACTTTACCTGATTTTGAGCTCCCTTTTTGTATTGAAACTGATGCATGTGGTAAAGGCTTAGGGGCAGTGTTACAACAAAACAAGAGACCTGTAGCTTATTTGAGCAGATCATTCAACTCAAAAGAAATGGGGTTATCAATCTATGAAAAAGAACTACTGGCAGTTCTTATGGCTGTTAATAAGTGGAAGCAATATATACAAGGCAGACCCTTTGTGATCAAGACAGACCAACAGAGTTTGAAATTCTTATTGGATCAAAAGGCCAATACCACTCTGCAACAGAAGGGAGTTACTAAGTTGATGGGCTTAGATTTTACTATAGAGTACAAGAAAGGGACTGAGAATGTAGTTGCCGATGCACTCTCGAGGCAGAACCATGATCAAGATCAGCAAGGCCAGTTGTGTGCAATCAGTTCTGTGTCTCCCTCTTGGATACAGGATGTGATTCACAGTTACAAAAATGATAAGGCTGTGGAAGATAAATTTAGGAGCATGATGATTGCTACAGCTCCTGATCCCAACTATACTTTACAGCAAGGGTTACTCAAGTTTAGAGGTAGAATTTATGTTGGAAAGAATGGAGAATTAAGACAGAAATTACTTGATCAACTCCATTCAAGTCCTATGGGAGGGCATTCTGGTGTAAGGGCTTGCTATAGTAGGATCAAGAAGTTGTTTTATTGGCCTAATCTACAACAAGATGTAAAGGACATGATTCAGAAATGTATGGTGTGTCAACAATGTAAGAGCTTACATGACAAACCACAAGGGTTACTACAACCATTGCCTATTCCAGATAGGGCCTGGTCACAATTAAGCATGGACTTCATTGAAGGACTGCCAAAATCAGAGGGAAAGAAAGTAATCATGGTGATAGTGGACAGGCTGACTAAGTTTGCACACTTCATAGCCATGGAAAAGGGATATCTTGCGAGAATCGGTTGCTACGGCCTTCTTTGGAGAGGTGTATAGGTTGCATGGTCTACCGAGAAAATATTGTAAGTGATAGAGATAAAGTCTTTACATCGAATTTTGGGGTCATCTCATGAAAATGGCGGGGGTAAAAGCTGTCTTATAGCTCTGCCTATCACCCTCAAACGGATGGGCAAACGAAAGGGTTAATCAATGCATTGAAATGTATCTAAGATGTATGACTTTCCGGAGACCTAGGAGATGGAAGTCATGGTTACCACTTGGTGAGCACCTTGGTATAACACCAACTTTCATCTTGCTATAAATGTTACCCCTTTTGAGGCCTTATATGGATATGCTCCTCAACCTCTTCCATTGGGAAGTTTTGCTCAAAAACGGTTCTTGGTGTAGAAGAATTTATACAACGAAACGAGAATGTACTAAGAGAGCTTAAGAATCACTTGGAGGAAGCTCGGGCTAGAATGAAACGATATCGATATGCATAGGAAAGAAAAGGAGTTCGGGGTTGGAGAATTTGTGTTTTTGAAGTTACGACCTTACGGACGAACTCGGTAGCACTAAGGAAGAATGTGAAGCTTTACGCTAGATACTATGGTCCCTACAAAGTGGTGGCAAAAATCAATAATGTTGCCTACAAATTACAAGCGCGAGAGGATCCAAGATACACCACTGTTTTCCATGTATCATTGCTCAAGAAATGCATCAAGGCCGACATACAACCTTCGGATTCACTACCTATTACTAATCGGCAAGGAGATGTCTTGGTATATCCGGAAAAAGTCTTGGAAATCGAGACAAGTGAAGAGGTACAATAAAGCGGTGGTTCGGTGGAAGATCAAGTGGTTTAATTTGGTGAAGAACAAGCTTCTTGGGAAGATGCGGCCTTCATTCGAGCCCAATTTCCAGATTTTCACCTTCCTTGGGACAAGTAAGGTTTTAGGGGAGGGTGATGTTAGGAACTAGAGGTTACTAGATATTTTCTTATCTAGTTCTTAGATATTTTCTAGTTATGTTAATTTGTGTGTTAGGCGGCGAGTGGACCCCACCTCCTTGAGCCAAGAGGTATAAGGGGCAAGTGTGTGTTGTATTACAGCTCATCTTTTGACTAATAATAGAATTCTCTTTCCCGCCTAAGTTCTTTCTTCTCTAATCTACTTCTTCCTGCTCTGTTCTTCCTAAATCCCTATCAGAACTCTTAGTTAGGATTGTGATCCTAACACCCTTTCTTGGCTCCCGGAGACCATATAAAGATTTCCGACATTTCCGGTGAGCTCCTTCATCTTTCAATCATCCCAAATCTCTGAACAAACCCTAGCTGCAACTCCGAATCACCGATCGCAAACCTGACGTTTGTCTGAAGAAATCTTTGATTCAAAGAACTACAGATTTCGCTGATTTACGATCATCGGAGGAGGAGACATAATGAATCAAGATTGCCGAAGAGCAGAGACAATGGAGCAGCGTGATGACCCTTTTTCTTTTTCTTTTTTTTTACGGCTGAAAGAAATAGAGCATATATAATATAAGGGCAATTTTGTCAAATAAATATTAGTTTGTCCTTATAACTAAGGATTTTTTAGATGTGTCATAAGTGCCTAATTAAGTTTTAAAACTAGTCTTTATAAACAAATAAACATTTTTTTATTACCCTTTGGTTTTCTGGCACCCCACTAAATATCAACTAAAAGAAACAAAGAATGTATCAACCAAAAAAACAAAAAAGAATATATCAACTAAAGGAAACAAGGTGGATGGACAACAATGCCATACAAAACAAAACAAATACTACATCCGTCTCAAAATTTAAATCTATTTAGATTTTTTCACATAAATTAAGAAAGTTTGTTCAGTTTTTCATACAGATTAAAAAAGTTTGTTATATTGTTTATGTGTGATTAATTTTGATAAAAAAAGTCTAAAATGACCTTTGACTATTATTAATGTAGAATAGTGAAAAGTGAGTTGGTATATAATAAATGAACAGTAAAAGGTTAAAAATGTAATAAATGCTTTCTCGATTATTTAAATGGAATTACATTATGAGAAAAAACAAAAAAAGTAAACGTATTTATATTTTGAGAATTGACATTTAGTACCACAAATAATATTTTAGAAATAAATTCGTTTTTTTTATAATATTCCCATAATTATTCCCATTATTCCCGTATTACTTTATAAAAATCGAGAACAGAAAATTTCAAGAACTAAAAAAAAATCCAAAAATGTATGGAAAACAATTTTAGCCCAGTTCAGAAGCACTTGGAGGTAGGTTTCGATGTTATCTCTGTTTCTAGAAGATTCTGTTAAAATTTGCTACAGACAGGGACTTTTTATGTTGTACAGATTGACACTCACTACGGAAGTGTGGATGATCTTGCATTTTCTGCACAAGAGGACATACTTTTTGTTATAAGCTGCGGCAATGACAAGCTCGTTCAGGTTGATATTCTCAATGATGTTGTTGATAATTAGTATCACTTATATGATGCTGAGTTAGTTGCTCATTTTTTTCCATAAGAAAGTGCAGTTGGGTTTCATTCATACCTAAAACGCTATTTGTTTTGTTGCTTCTTCTTCCAGTCCAGTCAGTTACAGCCACAGAGATATTTTTAAAGATCTGTGTGCATCAACGTTTGCATTTTTACCCGTTTTTTAATGTCTGGTGCGGTTTGTGTGAATATGCTTAGGTGTTATGCCCTCTTTCCTTTATTGTCAGTTTCTTTATTGCATTCTATTACCAGTGTATTACCCAAATGCACAGCTTCCTTTTTCCTGTTCCATGGTTTCTTTACTGTGTTTAGTGCATGCTTAACTTCATTGTGGCTTTTTATATTCAATGTCAATAATACTTTTCTTATCTTGTTCCTTTTCTGATGTATCTTTAGCTCATGTTTCGTCTTACTCATCACTTATATGAATTGTTGTAGGAAAGTTATAATGGCTGGCGTGGATGGGCTTTCTGCTTCGAAGAAAAAAATTAGCTTCTGCGTCTCAGGTGTGTTGTTCTTTTAGGTTCTGCGTCTACCTTATGTTTCTTTTAAGACTGTGCTGAAGCTTTACTTCGGTACAAATTTTTTTAGTGCCTGTGGAGTTTTAGTATTTCTTTTGAAGAATATCGTTCTTTTTTATATTCTATTCATCACCTTTACCCATTTAATTTGAACTAAATAAATTGCAGATTTCAAAATTTTTATAAGAACTTATAACAATCATTTTTCGATTACTTTAACCAAATGCAATATCATAGGGAAAAATCCAAGACAAATTAGTCATTTATACGTTTAAGCTGCTGCAAGAAATGTATCGTTTGATACATGATTTCCTGTAACAGTTGCTTGGGTCCCAGAAATTCCATATTCTGATGGGGATAGGTTTGTTGTTCTAACTAATAAATGGTTCAATATTATAATGCATAGCCATTTTAAATGAGTCATGCTCTTTATGAGAACTTAAAAACTAATTCCATGTAATCATCTCAAAATATTTGTTCTCCTTTGTTTCCTTCTTTTAAGAAATCTATTCATAATTGTTTAACCATGTCTTTATTTTTCCATTCAGGCAACAGAAGCTAAAGTCGACAATTATGTTTTCCCGCCTTGAAGACTTATAAGCACCAATGACTTGGAGTATATTGTGAACTTGTTTCTTCTTTATGATTTTGCTTTTATAAGATAAGTTTTGGATGTACATTATGTTTTTTGTTTTTTTGCTCTCAAAGAGAGTTCCGGTCCCTGATTTGATATAGGCGGGGTCGGGCTACTAACAAGGTGTTTTAGTTCTTCCACAGTATGATGTTCAGGAATGCTTATTGTATAAGAAGGTCTCTTCTTACTTTCTCAGCCTATGGGGTGTAGCACTTACTGGAAAAGGGCTTCAGAAATTTGAGTCTTAAAGGTTGATGAACCTAATGATGTTGTCGGGCTAATCCTGCTTTATGAGTTGGGGTTACGCTGTTTTATGCTTATTGGATAGGCAATCATCATCATTACATTCATCAACCTTTGAAGGATTAAATTTTATAAGCTCTTCTTCAATAGTTGTTACACCCCATAAGCTGGGGGAGTCTGCATATATACACTTTCATGTACAGATAACCAGCCTTGAACATCATCCGGTGAGGAATCTGAAGTATCCTTTCAGTATTGGTTGATTGACATGATGGTATGTTTTTGAAAAAAAAAAAACAATCATGGTTTGTATCTGTTGTTTATAATGTTGTGTAATAGTTGACTTTTTCCTTTTTCTTGAATAGGTTACCAAAATCCCAGCTGTTGTTACCGGTAATGGCGTCACCTTTTTTGAACGCAGTTTGATTCCTTTCTATTGATATTATGTATCCAATGCATAGATTCGACGCACAAAAGAGGACTATCGAGTAGGTAATTATCTGTACACATGGTATTTGAACAACTCAACACCAATTCAACCAATTATTGATGATGTGCCAATGGTACTACCATGTCACTTTCACATCACACCATTCAGTGATTTCATGCAGACTACTCCATCATACCAATTTGGTTTTTCGAAAACTGCTGTAATATATTATGTTACATTAATCAACACATCGTTGTTACGTTAATGGACACAAATATACTATTACTTTTAACACCCTTATGTTCCAAACCTCTTATACTGCACTGGCAGGATATATCAGCGGTATATGATGCTATTGTATATGGATAGAATGCCAGAAACTATGCAGGTGTTAGATAAGGAATATGTATATGATGCATTTGTTATACAATACCACACAGAAGAATATGCTTGGAATAGATTGATTGCGGTGTATACATAATATATTCAACTTTATATGCATCGCCATAATTGCACTATTGATCCATGTTATATTCACGTGCCAGGTGTTAATAAATTAACCTGTAAATCCTTATATCACCGAGTACCGATACAAATTTTGCGCTATTATCCGAACATCATATGCCTAGGACCACAATTTATTCAAAAAAATACATTCAATTCTTTAACAACATACCGGGACACCAACCGTGCGGAGCACGAATGCTTTTTTTCCCTAGTAAATTAACAAAATGGAAGTGGAAAATCCGCAACATTATAATACATCGGTAATAGTACAAAATAATTGTAACATGATAAAACAATTGCAAAAACCGACAATACAAAACCCGTAATAATTCAAAATGATAGGAAAAATAACAGTACAAATAAGCGTCTCAAAATTTGACAATACAAAATAGTCGCAATAAGAAAAAAATGAGAGTGCAACACACGTTATGTAATACCCTACGCCCGACCCCTAGGTCTGTTGGGGTCATTCTAGGAGGGGTTGCGAAACTCTCGCCGCGACTTCAATAACTAGACTATAAATCCCAACATAATCCACTAAATCCACAAATCAATTTTACATAAATCACTAACTATTTTCATTAAAAGATTACAATAAATAAAATTACAAGATTCTACACTAACTAACTGAATATGCGTAGTCTAATCCATAACATCAATTTCTTTCCTTCCTCGGATCCCGATCAATATCATCTATAAACTCTTCATTATGTCTCGATCAAAAAAACCTGTATATATGTATTTATAAAAGGGAAAAAAACAAAAAAAGAAACAAAGAAAAAACGAGGCATCAGCAAAGGGCTCATAGGAGCCGTATGTGAAAGTGTTAAATATAATATTATATATATAAAAAAAAATATCTTGAGCAACTTCTAGAAAAGCAGCAGTAGTCTATTATTAATCAATGGAAAGAACAATTTTTAATATTGAAGTGCACGAGAATTAGGAAAACATGTCAGGTTAATTTACAAGAATCAGTTTTGGCCGAGCCGATGAGTAAAGTACCTCCTAAACACCGTTTTACCATATTGATTTCAACCGCACTCCACGAGAACTAGCCATGCCTGACGACTCCGGCTGATCGCCAGGGGAAAGAATCAACCTTTACCGCGCAAACCTCCTACACGGCTCCAACCAACCCTATCCATGCCCTAGGACCCACGCACCAACCGTCAGCCCTTGATTTTCCGGCTGTAGCATGAATCTTCGGGGAAAGGTACCGTCCTCACTCTTACGAGCGAGCACTCTAGCTACTGTCGGAAAGACTTCGAGTCAAGAGGCCCCGAGACCGTTGACTAGCCGTTCTCCTAGAGCAGGAACTCTAATCCCCCTAGGCACCAGAGCTTTGACACTTTCGTGCCACGAGCGAGCGAGCAAGTATTATTCGTCAATTCCAAGTATCAGTTTTATAGGTTTAGGAAAAATGTGCAGTAGCTCAAAACATCATAGTATTACAGTTTTTAAGAAACCATTCGAAAACGACTTCCGAGTTTAAAACATCAACATTTTAATATACGTAAAATATTGAAAATAATATAAAACACACTTTTGATTTTTATCAAAAATAAAATGAACTCACCATAGATCTCTGTTGGTAGTTTATTTATTTTTTCCACGTTGACTTGCATTTTGGCAAAACCATAGTCCAAGTACTTATCCCGCGTAAACCTCATATTTGCATCAAGTACCTCACATGTCCAAACAAATATTTTGATTGCAATTTATAATTATCCTCCTCAACGGTCGACGTCAATCGGAACAAGGAAATTCTAACAAATCCACTAGAAACCTTAGACAAAGAATGAATAGCACCCGACGATTAACGGTGGAAAGAACAATGGACTTGCATGAAGTTGATGGCTACGAAATTTGTGTTATGAATTATGCCATAAAAGATGAAGGAATCACGTATGTATTTTGATGGTTAGTTCGAAATCTGTTGAAGCTACAACAGCAGCAAAATGGAGCAGGTTAGCATCCGCAGTTATTGAAGGCAAGATCGAGATCGGCGGACTATACACCCCGCTTTGAGATCAAGATCAAGATCGCACACACTTGTGCACCCCCGCGATATCAAGCGAAGATCGACGGACAACACACATTGCTGACGAACCTCATGAACGGTTAGAGAGTTTGTTGGGTTAGTTAGAATCAGCTAGGGAGCAAGCCGCTTATATATAGTTAGAATAAAGTAGAGAAAGATCATCTTTGTAATTCCACTTTTACAATCAATAAAAGCTATTGAATTCTCCTTTGTTTCCTGTAAATTCTTCTGAATTGTTCTTGAAGTTCACATGAAGTTCTTCATCTTCTCCTGCAATTGTTCTTGTGTTCTATGATCCTTCAAAATTATTTATTCAACATGGTATCGGAGCTAACAACCTTCCGCTGATAATCTTCTTTTGAAACATCGAAATCGTGTTATTTTTCTTTCTTGTTCTTTCTCAAATGGCCACTTCGATGAATTTTGCAAATTCCGAGAGTTGTCTTGATAATCCTAGCCTTGTATTGGTTCGACCTTTGTTGAAAGGGGTTGATAACTACAATCAATGGAAACGTTCTATGACAAAGATGTTATCATCTCGTGGTAAATTGGCCTTTGTTGATGGTTCTTCAACAATTCCAGAGATTACAGATAATACATATTCAGCCTGGATGCAGGTAAACTATTTTGGTGCATTCTTGGCTAGTTAATTCAATGGTTCCTTCAGTGGCAGAGAGTGTCGTGTATTTTGACATAGCTAGAGAAACTTGGATTGATTTGCAAGATAGGTTTGGGCGTGGTAAGGCCTATAGGCTATCGAATTTGGAAGAAGAAATAGAAAAAAACTAAGCAAGGAATTTTATCTGTAAGTGATTACTACACCAAATTGAAATCCCTATGGGATCAATATTTGGTGTTGAAGCCCATACCTCCTTGTACATGCCCTGCTTTGCAAATCATGAGGGAGTACTATGATGATGGTTACACAACAAGATTCTTGAAGGGTTTGAATGTAAACTTTAGCACCGTGAAATCTCAAGTTTTAATGACCATATCCTTGCCTGACATCAAAACAGCCTTTGTTATGGCTTTGAATCATGAACAACAATTGAAATATGCATCTGCTGGTTCAGATTCAGTTATCTTGGCTACTACTACACAGTCTTCAGGTTCTGGTTCAGATTGTAATGCTGTGGAAATATTACATAATATTTAATATTATGAATATTTCTTTTTACCTTTGTATTTCGTGTAACACTTTACTTGTACACATTATTTGTAACATGACCTATTAATTGTGTGATATAAACAATTAATATGTCATAAAGTAACTATAGTTTGTCTTATTAGGTCCTAGCCTTTATGTCCAGCCGCATATGGACCGTCCTATCACATGCTAGCCGCCCATAGCACTCGTGACACTACTAGGACCTTTCTCTCCATACTTGTATCTATATATACTCTTCTTTTATGATGAATAAAGATAAGTTGAAGTTTACTCAAGTATTATTACTTTCTCAAACTCTCTTCATGGTATCGGAGCGATAAACTCCTTAATCCGCTGAAAAATCTCATTTATACCAAAAATGTCTTCAATATCCGAAGCTTCTTCACCCTCAGTAGAGTCCCAGCAGCCTCAGCAGACTGGGGTCACTGAAAACTCTTCATTTACGAATCATAGACTTGATGGCAACAACTACATGCTATGGTCAAGGTCTATGAAGATGTATATCTCCGGCCAGAGCAAGATGGGATACCTATCTGGCTCCAAACTACCCCTCGCTCGAAACTGACCCCAAGTTTGAAGCATGGGATACAGAAAATAACCAAGTCATGACCATCCTCACGAGGACAATGACAAAAGAGATCAGTGAGAACTTCATGATGTATGATACTGCAAAGGAAATCTGGGACAATTCCAGAGACCTTTACTCAAAAAAGGACAATACATCTGAGGTCTATGATCTTGAAGCTCAAATCCAAAATTGCAGGAAAGGGGATCTGTCTGTAACTCAGTACTTCAACCAATTATCTAAGGCATGGCAACACCTAGATATGTTGGAAACTCACCAATGGAATGATGTACGGGATGATACCTTGTACAGGGACATCATTGAGAAAAAGAGGGTATTCAAGTTCCTCACTTGACTGAACCCATCTCTTGATGATGTTAGAGGAAGAGTCCTTGTTACTAAACCACTCCCCAATCTCAAGTCTGTGTTTGCTGAAGTCAAACATGAGGAAAATAAGAGAAAAGTGATGCTCCAAAGCAACCCTGCTGATCACCCTACTAAGAGCACAGCACTGATGGTTGTCAGGAAGCCTGCTGAGGTTACTGAGGTCTACAGAAAGCCTACTGAGAAGACATGAAAGTTGTTCTGTGACCACTGCAAACGCACAAATCACACAAAGGACAATTTCTGGAAACTACATGGTAAGCCTAACTCCTCAAAATCCTCCAAACCAACCACGGAAATCCAGGGCAGACATGTCAGTGAAGAAGAGAACAAGGACACTGCTTTGAATGCTCAGTTTGCTGCCTTCAAAGCCTTCCTTGCTCAGCAAAAGGAAGGTAGTTCCATCACTGACACAACTACTCATGCTAAAACAGGTACATTCCACTCACCTCTCAGTAGTGATACTTGGATTGTTGATTCTGGGGCATCCTCACATATGATTGGTAACAAAAGGCTTATAGCCCACCTTAAACCCTGTCATCAGATCCACAATATTAAGATTGCTGATGGTCTATTTCCTGTGCACAAGGTTTTGGAAATGTTAAACTTACTGATAAGATCTGCTTACAGGATGTCATGTTTGTTCCAAAATTAGACTGTAACCTTATATCTGTCAGTAGACTTACTAAGGACCTAAATTGGACAGTCTTGTTTAATGACAATCAGTGTATATTCCAGGATCTTTCTTCACAGGAAGTGATTGGGAGAGCTAAAGCTCTTTGCTCGGGATTGTTTATGGTCAACCCGCTGAAGACAGAAGACCAAAGATCGAAACGACCTCGGCGCCTGCAACCAAACCTTAGACAATATCATGCTCTGGCATTATAGACTAGGTCATCCAAGTTTTGGTTATTTAAAGTCTGTAATTCTTGAATTGTTTAAAGGATGTAACCTCTGTGATCTTCAATGTGATATCTGTCAGTTTGCCAAACTTACTAAATCTGTGTATACTAAAATACCTTATTTACCTTCCACACCTTTCACTTTGATTCATAGTGATGTATGGGGACCCTTAAGAGTTAAAAATATAACAGGGAAGAGGTGGTTTGTCACCTTCATAGATGACCACACCAGAATCACATGGCTATTTTTGATGAAAGATAAATCCGAAGTTGGAACCATTTTCCAAGAATTCTATAACATGGTATCCACTCAATTTGACACTAAGATTAAAATCTTAAAAACAGATAATGCCCTGGAATACTATGAGTCCAACCTCAGCACATTCCTGAATGATAAGGGAATTGTTCACATCAGTAGCTGTGTAGAGACACCTCAGCAGAATGGGGTTGCTGAGAGGAAAAATAGGCACTTATCGGAGATGGCTAGATCAATCATGTTCACCACACATGTGCCAAAATACATGTGGGGTGAAGCTATATTAACAGCCACATATCTGATCAACAGGTTACCCAGTAGAGTGTTAGGTTTCAAGACTCCCATCCAAACTCGCTGACAACTCATTCCTACCCTCATCTCATTGCTGACTTGCCTCCAAAGATCTTTGGATGTACTATGTTTGTCTATATTCATGCCCAACACAGAAGCAAACTTGATCCCAAAGCTCATAAGTGTATCTTCCTAGGCTATTGATTGAGCTTAAATTCACCCTTCAAAAACAATTTATAAAGACTCGAAACCGTGGGCAAACTAACTCTCTAACCGGCAGTGTACCGGGTCGATTGCTAGCATAGCTACAGGAGTACGAGGTCGAACCCAAGGGAAAAGTGTTTGTGAGTACCAAAGTGAACGTGTTACTTAGTCTAGGTTAACCAGATTTTTGAGGTGTTTTATAACTACAACGACAATAAAGTAATTTCTACTAACGAATCTAAAGATAGAAAAAAAAGAAAGAAGATTAAACTACTAGGTTTTAAAGATAGATTACGGAACATAGCCGAACCATGATCAAAATAGCTAGATTCAACCCCAAGGATAGACAAAACCGGGAGTGCGCATTATAACAAACGAAATCTCGCATTCAATTTCACGGGTGAAAACTCCTAATCCCGGTGCTAAGGTCTGAACAACTCTCTCCTAACTACCCTTCCCGAAAGAAGATTCACTAACAAGACATGTTATGCACTAGAGCCGCTTAATCGTTACAACGAATGACCTCACTTTGGGCTTGGGCTTAACAACTAAGCCGAGCCTAAACCGTGGTCTTAGAACCCCTTTTCCCACATCTCCCTGTCTGAACAACTCTCCAGATTGATGTGTGTGATTTTGACCTAGGTGATCAATCTAGCCCAAATCTATTATAACAAGTTCTAAGACGTGAAATATGCAAGATACAACAATAAAAAGCACTACCCACTCCCAATTTAATCACCCAATGGGTCATTTCACCAAATTTCACATGATTCGACTATGGAAAGGGATTAGATACTCATTATACTAGTTAAAACATAGAAGAAACAGTAAATTAAAGACAAAACAAGTGAAAGGAAGAAGGAATATACCATTAATTTGCAGAAATTCAAAATTTAGATCCAAAAGTACAAAATAAAGAACTAATTAAAAGTTGGTCACTTAGTGTTTGAAGTAGAAATCTGAGCTAGGAAATGGAAAGATTAAGCTAAGATTGTGTTGATTTAAGCTACAACAGTGTATTCTAAGCTATTACAAAATTCGAGCTAAGAAATGGGTAGGGTTTTGCTAAGAGAATGGTTGATATCCAAGAAATTGTCTAAGGGCGGTATTTATAGGTGAGGGAAAATCTGCAGGAATTCGGCTTCAAACGCATGTTTGGAGGGTTGAGACTGGTGTTTAACATCTTCAAACGCACGTTTGGCTTAGTGCAAACGTGCGTTTTGCTTCATTTCTGGGCAGGGACTTGACTGATCTTCATCTGAAACGCGCGTTTAGAAGGTTCAAACGCGCGTTTGAAAAACTTGGAACGCACGTTTAAGGTAGTTTCAAACGCACGTTTGGAGGGCTTGAACTCTGAATCAACTGATAATTTATGAAACGCACGTTTGGGGGGTTCAAACGTGCGTTTGAACCCCTGTTGCCCCAAATCTTCAACTTTTCTTCCATTAATCTCTTCTCTTGCCTCGGTTATGCTTTTTACAATAAATCCTCGCCTTCTGGGTCCTCGAGACACTGATACCCTATAACATAAAAAATGACCAACAACATCCAAATAATTCCGGAGGGTAAAAGTGCTTGGGAATGGGGTTAATATCAACAAAAAGGGGTAGTTACCCGTCAAAGTAACGGATTCACTCCCTGTGCCATGTGCTCACGATAATACCCCGAAAACGGTCTACTTCACCCAAAAAAATATGCTGAAAGTGTGGTAAACGGGGATAAACAATGCACCGGAGTCACGTAAAGTTGACTCCTATCAACCACCCCACACTTAGCCTTTGCTCACCCTCGAGTAAACTAGGCGTTTTAAAACAAACCAAGGGATTCAACGTTGTGACGTAGGTGCTATTATCCACACTCTCGAGGTAACCACCAAGTAAGAGAGACATGAAAATATACACACCGGTTATAACATTATCAAGAAAATGGAGTGTGTGTGGTGCTAAGCTAAATCCAAGTGCTCAAAATGATTATCGGGGCTTGAATCCCGACCAAAAGTCTACCAACTGTTTCATACTCACTAGTCTCTCCACTAATCAAGGTTGCTAAGTTTGGACATGATTGGGTAGGACTTGATAGGTTATAATGTTAGGCTAGGGTAATTCCGGTTAATCGAAAAGGTTGGGAACTGGAGAAAAGAAGTACGAGTGAACCTAATCAACAAGTGTACCACCTTATCTCTACCAAACAAACCACCCAAACTCTTTTTTGATTATTTTTTTAACACTTTGGGAACCATATAATGCTAACATATCCGAACTCATTGCCTAATTCAACTATGTTTCAAGTTTCATAAGGCAAGGTCGAATAAATTAGCACCTATCTCACTATCCTAACTCCAACATTAGAAGTATAACTTTTGAGCTCATTACTTTGATTCCAACCTTTTATTTCTATAAACTCCAAACTTTTATTCATTGAGAACTTCCTAATTTATTTTGAACTTTGTTGTTTTTTTTTCTTTTTTTTTTTGGAAGAAAGGACTAAAGATTTTCTTTTCTTCTTGGGCCAAACTCAAAGACTAGGCCCAAAATGAGCTCCCCTTCTCCTTATAGCTCAAAACCAAGAAAACACCAACCCATCAACACATCATTTCCCCCACCAAGCAAGTGTGGCCTAACAAAAGACTAAGTCCACTCGTAGGGTATAAATGAAGGAAATGTGTCCACAATTATGGCTTAAGGGTAGGTTTCTGGCTAAGTAACAAAAACGGCTATAAGACGAATGGTGGTCAGACCATTCTAACAAGGCTGAGAGGGGCTACGAAGGTCTAATGTTTCGGGATAAGGCTTATTTGGCTATGGTTGGTCAAAGAGATGCAAGGACCGTCATCCCGTATCCTACTTAGGTGAACCTTTCTATTTCGCCTCGAGACTGGTGGTATAAGAAGTGGTAGTAATCAAATTGTGCACGAAGTGTAGCTTGCGCGAAAATAATAAACTTCATTCTCAAAATAATATCAAACCACAGTGTACACGTTCGGGGTCCTACTAAGGTGATTACCACTCGAGTGTTAAAGTAACACAAACAACAGGGTGTTGAAAACCCTTGAAATTTTTTAAAAATTACCCAAAAATGGACTCAAGCCCGGTCATAGGCTAAGCATACCACATATTAAGCACATTTAATCAACAAAAACAGAAAAAACGGCTACGTCTCCCACCCCACACTTAAACGAAACACTATCCTCAGTGTGTGAGAGATAAAAAGAGTAAAAGACTTAGCTGTTTGACCAAAACCCGGCGAGAAAGGTGCATCACTACAAAAAAACGAGCGAGTTTTGCGACGGAAGATTACCGTCGCAAACAAGGGTTATTCCGTCGCAAACCCTAGTTTGCGACGGATTCGCGACGATTTTTCTTTGTCGCATTTTTTAGTCGCAAAACCCCAGTTTTGCGACGGTTTATCCGTCGCAAATTGTTTGCGACGGATTTTGCGACGGATAATAACGTATTTTATTTTATTTTTTAATTATAATTTCCGTCGCAAAAAATGTATAGTCCGTCGCAAATAACAAATAGCGACGGACATATTCCGTCGCAAAAATGTAAAATTCCGTCGCAAAAATGTATAATCCGTCGCAAAAAATGTATAATCCGTCGCAACTTATTTTTATTAAATAATTTATTTATTTTTAGATCTTTGCATATCCGTCGCAAAATGAGCCTTTGCCGTCGCAAATACCATATTGCGACGGAAATATTCCGTCGCAAAAAATAAAATTAAACAGAAAATTATGGCTGTTTTGCAGCAGCCGGCCAAACCACCATTTGCAAAACGGCCTTAATTTTCCCCGGTAGCATTACAATTGCTACCGGCTATCAACAACAACAATATAAACGGGAATACGATATCAAAGGGGATATGTCAAAAAATACGTCAAAGGGGAAATGTCAAAAAATGAATAAAACGATATGTCAAAGGGGATACGATAAGCCAAAATAAATAAAAATGTATCAAAACAATGTCACCCAGTCAGACCCGGTGTACTACCTAAACCCACGTCACCTCCTCCGGGTCCGTGATCGGAATGGTCATCTCGTGTCTTTGCCTCGTACCCGGGTTGCATCCCTCCGGAGGGATCTTTGCCTAACATTTGGGTAATCCACGCCTCCATGCGCGCTAGTCGTCATCCGACGCTTTCGTCTCTCTCTAGCTCCTCCAACCTCGCACGGGTTTACGCATGAGTACGTCTGTCTCTCGCCATCTCTGGGTGAGACGGGTGATTATGCCCGGAGAGTATGTCTCGGCGGATGAGTGTCGAGCGCGACGGGAGCTGTCGTAGTACATGGAGGCAGCTGACCCCATGCCAAAAACTCTCCCCTTCTTGTCGTAACCACCAGCGGCTTCGTAATAAAGACGCGACTCGTCGACAGGGGTGTCAGGCTGCGTCTCCTGGGCTTTCGCCTTCTTCGAGGTGAAGACGTCTGCAAAGTATGATATAAATTTGTTAGTAACAATAATTACATGATATATATATAATGTATATATAATATTTAGAATACATAACGTACCATGATTTTCTCAAACTTCCTCGAGACGAAGTTGCCCGACTTCTTCTTCTTCGAACTACTCACCGGATCACCGGCCCGATAGGGGCGCTCCTCTATTGTCCTCCATGGCCCGAGCGAAATCGATAACGCCGCGTACGCCCATAGCATGTGTCCCGGGGATCTTCCCTTCCTCACCGGATCCAGAAGCTCGGTTTAGCTTCTTTTTCGCAGATGTTTCCTGGAACGCCTATTCCGACATAAGATAAACAAGTTAGTACATACATATATATATATATAAAAAACAAGTATTGTTAATTAAATATTGAATAATTGCTTACGGGACTCCCAATCCACTCCTCGGGCGACGGAGAATATCCGGGGTCATCCAAAGCCGAGCACGGGGGTTTGTTTGAGCCCGATACATATAATCACGGACCCTGTTGATAGCATACCGCTCAAAAGCTTCCCCAACCGGGCGCTCGTGGCGTAACTCGAAAATTTGAAATGACCACGCAACATAGTTATATATATGTTATATGTATAGTTATAATTATAGTTATATTTATATATAGTTATATTTATATGAACGACGTACCCTAAATGCGTGCCACCCACATCCTGCTTGCTCTCTGGGCGGCATTATGCCACGTGGTGGCAAAAGTGTTGAAGCCGGCGATTATGGCGTTCTTGGCCATTTTCTTGACATAGTTGTCGGTAAACTGTCATATTGAAAACAATAAGTTGTTAATATATTTGGTTAATTAAAATATAAATAAAAATACAAACAAATTAAAGCAAGATATGTATTAACTTACCATCTCCCCTCGGGATCCAAAGCGGCAATCCAAGGTCACCATTGACAATGACACCAAAATCCTCCTCGCTCGTACGGTGTATCTCATCATCCAAACCTGGCTTGTACGTGAGGAGGAAGACGCTCCGGGGGAGGGGGAACTACCCCTACCGCGTCTACCTCTACCTCTACCTCTACCTGCGACATCTATTTGACACGAGAAAATGACGTTTATACTAATATAAATGCAATTATAATAAAAAGGCGTTTATACTAATTAATAATAAATTACAATGTTTAATACATTATTATTCACTATCATGACAAAATAAAATATTTAATACATTATTATTCACTATCACTACTAGAATGGAAGAGTTCTTCCTCCTCTTCATCAGTATCTAGATCATCAACCGATTCTTCTTCCTCTCCATCTTCTTGTTGAATGAAATCCGCCATCTCATCATCATCCAAGTCATTATCCCCAACATCGGAGTCAACATCGACATCAAGATCTTGGTGGACAATGTTAAGAGGATCAGATAATCGGGAAACATCATTGATCACTTGTTCTTGGAAAACGGTTTCCTCGACGGGAGCATCGATAGTCGATCTTGCCTTTGTTTTGAAAACAACCGACCATTGATCTTTGTCTTTTTTCAAACTTGGATATGGAGCATAGTAGACTTGCTCGACTTGATAAACGAGAACAAATGGATCATAAGCGCCATATTTCCTACCACGATGAACTTCAACTATCTTATAATCTTTATGCACATTCATGCCCCGTTCAGAATTATCAAACCAATCACATTTGAACAATACGGCTTTGTAGACAGTCGAATGTCCATAATACACCAACTCAATGATTTCATTTAAAGTGCCATAATAGTCGGCACCTTCCGTGGAGCGACACAAACTCCGTTGTTGATTTGAAGATTTACCAATATCGGTTGCCCGGTTGAATGTCCGAAAGTTGTAGCCATTAATCGAATAACGTTTCCAAGTTTTGACTTGACGAGAAGGACCACTTGCCAAAGCTTTTAGCAAATCATCATTCAACAATGATGCTTGTTGTCCAAACCATTTGGTAAATTCATGTTCATGTTTATTCCAAATATCTGTCGAGGTCAATTGAAATTTGTTGAACACGAATAAATTGCTCGAACAATCTAAGAATGAATCATTTTGTCGGTTAATGTATATTTGTTCGAAAAAAGCTGTTAAGCATTGTATATATGTAGTAATGAGGTACTTACGGTTCATACGGTTTCATGATTTCGCGGTTAGACAATACGTACTTGTGCACAAAGTCATATTCTTTATTATCCAAGAACCTCGTCTTGCACTTCCCGAGTTGTTGTACCATTATGATCACGGAATAACTCGGGTAAATGCGAAACGATTGCGATGCCGAAGTCTCACCAACGGCAAGATTCTTTGCTTTTGTTTCAATATGATCATCGTAATACATAGAACGAAGTTTGAAATCTCTTCCAACAAATACGCATTGCATATTGATCCCTCTACGAAAGCTTTGTTACCAATCTTTTGTTTTAAGTGATTCAAAAACCTTTCGAATGGATACATCCATCGATATTGCACGGGACCACCAACTCGACCTCGTACGGCAAGTGTACCGGTAAATGCTCCATCGAGTTAAAAAACGGCGGAGGCAAAATCTTCTCTAACTTGCAAATAATCTCGGCAATGTTATTCTCTAAACGAATCACGTCTTCTATTTTTAGGGTAGCGGCACACAAGTCTCGAAAGAATTGACTTATCTCGGTCAATGCATTCCATTCATTTTTCGGAATCAATTCTCGAAGGGCAAGCGGCAACAAACGTTCCATAAAAACGTGACAATCATGGCTTTTCAAACCACGTAGAATGTATTGATCATGATCTACGCACCTACTCGGGTACGAAGCATAACCGTCGGGGAATTTCAACTTGGTGACCCATTCACACAACACTTTTCTTTTACGCTTGTCAAGAACAAGTGTACAATCGGGGCGCTTTTACGCAAAGCTCTTTCAAATCTTTAGCGAGATTTTGGACCACAAGCGATCTTGCCTTTAACGTCCATAACCGTGTCAATCAGTTTTTCAAAGAAGTTTTTCTCAATATGCATCACATCCGGGCAATGTCGAAGCGGCAATGTTTTCCAATACGGAAGATCCCAAAAAATGCTTCTTTTCCACCAACCATTCTTGGAGTTTTTAAGCCGTTTCAAGTCGAATCGAGCCATCAATGATGCTTGGTAGGTGTTGTACAAATTCCCATACCTCCTCACCACTCAATCTACGGGGTGGAGTCGCGTGTTCATCTTGTTTGGACTTCAAAAAACCTTTATCGGTGCGAAAAATATGGTCTTCGGGGAGAAGCGCCGATGACAATCAAACCAAGTGCATTTACCACTATGTTTGAGCCGAACGACTTGTTTCCATCACCACAATAGGGACAAGCTTTCACACCGGCCGTAGTCCACCCGGATAACATGCCATACGCGGGAAAATCATTGATAGTCCACATTAGTGCGGCCCTCGTATGAAAATTTTGTTTTGTGGATACATCGTAAGTAAACAACCCTGTTTCCCACAAATTTGCTTCAACTCCTTAATCAATGGTTGCAAATAAACATCGAGGTTTCCTTTCGGATTTTTCGGCCCCGGTACAAGCAACGATAAGAATATAAAGCTGTCTTTTCATGCACAACCGGGGCGGAAGATTGTATGGTGTAACCATGGTAGCCGCAAGAGTAGTTCTTCCCAAAATTACCAAAAGGTGCAAAACCGTACGTGCAAAGTCCTAACCGCACATTTCTAGGCTCCTTAGCAAACTCGGGGTGCATTTGGTCAAAATGCTTCCAAGCTTCGGCGTCACTTGGGTGGGCCATTATACCGCTTGTCCTGGGGTTTTCCGCGTGCCACCTCGTTTCCTTGCCTATATGTTTCGTGGCGTACAACCTTTGGAGTCTAGGTCCAATCGGGAAATAAGTCATCACTTTGTTAGGCACACGTTGACCTCTTGCGTTCGTTTTCGGTTTATATCGATCAAGGTCACACTTCCGACACTTGTCCAGATTCGCGTCCTCCTCCCAAAATAACATACACCCCGCGGGACACACGTGTATTTTCTCGTGGGGTAGCTCTAATGCCTTTAACAACTTTTTGGTTTGATAGAAGTTCGAGGTCATTAAGTTATTCTTCGGAAGAATATCTCTATCAAACCGGTAACCCCGTCAACGCATTTGTGAGAGAGGTTGTGATCACATTTCAAAGTGAGCAACCTAGAAGCCGCTTGCGGTACGGAGACACTACTTCCATCACATACGGGTTCTGCGTTTTTCGGCATTTCAAAAAACGATGCAACTTCGGGGTTTGGTGTCTCATTGTTCTCCTCTTGGTTAAGAAATTCTTCTCTTACGTGATCAATCCTATCACGTAATGCGTCATTAACCATGTCACGATAAGGGTTCACATTCCGTTCTTCTTTGAACGTTGATCGGAATGGGAAACTCTTCACCATGACACACCCAATCATAGTAGTTTGCGCAAAACCCATATTTAGTTAAATGTAATCTCACGTCATGTTCGATTGAAAATTTAGTGTTCTTACACTTACTACATGGACACTTCATCATTCCATTATTTGCCCGAAACGAATCTAAGCTTGCTTTGCATGTTTTATGAATTCCTCCACACCATTCACAAATACCGGGTTAAATTTCTTGTTAGCATCCAACCTCTCGTACATCCAACTCCGTTCTATTCTCTTCATTTTCAATCCTACACATCATATCATACAAAATATGAGACTAACAATAGTCTTTGAAGGTTGTCTCAACACTTTTGCAAACTCGGGTTTTACTCGACTTACTATGAAACTAACAACACTATAACCTAAATTTTCGATTCATGGTCAAAGGTTCGACGTCAAAATAATTCGGAGGCTTTGCCGGATAACAAAGTACCCCCCAGTACCATTTTCCAAACGGGTAGGAACAGCACCCTTTTCAACAAACCAATTCAACCACATACTTATCATCATTTTCAACCAACATCCGGAACTACCCCTACCGCGTCTACCTCTACCTCTACCTCTACTGCGACATCTATTTGACACGAGAAAATGACGTTTATACTAATCTAAATGCAATTATAATAAAAAGGCGTTTATACTAATTAATAATATGTGCAAGGAAAGCGAGATTTTACGTAGATCTCGTAACTACGGGGTTTGCAATAGATCCCCTAACTATTGAGATTTACGGTAGCACCTCTAACTACAACGACCTCAAGCAATTTCTTTGTTTGCTAAGCCGAGTAACTACAACACCTTCTTCGGAAGCTGTAAAAAAAGTGCGGCAAAGTAAGTGGATAATATTTCTTTTTCTCATTACAATATCAAAGCTAGTTCATTCGGTGTTTTTTTTTAATTAATGAATTTCTGCTAGTTCATAGTGGTGTTAGACGTCATACGGAAAAAGACCTTTTTGCAGCACAATGAAAAAAAACTTGGAGTAGCTATGATATTTCAGCACTTATGCATATAATTGTTATTGGGTGGATAATGAGATGGAGTCATTTGGGCTAGCTGTGTTCGATAAATTTTCAGTTAAAACTAGATAACAGAAATGGACGCAATGTATTAGTTATTTATGATTTGAGCCTTTTCTAGAGTGGAGAATACAGAAAATGGAGCCCAAAAATGTGACATGTTTTTGGAGGATTTAGGTCCAGACCTCTTAGGTCTAGGCCCAACGACGACGAGTGTTTGGAAACACATATAAAAGATCTAAATTCGGTTACCGAATTCATTAGGGCATATCTTGGATAAAAGATAATAAGTCTAGAGATCTCAAGGATGTTCAAATGACATACACCTTCGGCATCGAAGTCACTAATCAATTAGTGGAACTACATCGATCTTTAGGACACATTATTATCAACGGGCCGAGCCGAAAGATGGGTGTGATTGAGAAGGTGTTCATGTCTTGTTTTCCTAAGGCTATAATGTGATTAAGGTAGAACAACTAAGTTCCATCGGAATATACTAAGAACAATTAGCATAATAATTCCACTTGACCGGAAGGATGTTCGAATAATAGTAACTAGCAATAGATGCATAAATAACGACGAATTAAGTTATCATCGAATATATATGTTGTAGAAATTAAAAAGAGCTAAATGAAAAATCTCATTACCAGTTTATCAACAACAAAAAAATCTCATCACCATATTCTCAGAAAAAAAGAAAATTGATTACGTTTACATAATACATACCACTTTTATTGCACTAATTTGACAAAAATAAAACTAAAAGCAACTAATTTGACAAACAATAAAGACTTACCGGAGATGTGGCGGAGGAAGGAGGAGGCGGTTGGTTGTTGCGGCCCTGTGTGTTGTTGTTGTGGTTGCTGCTCGCCGGAGGAAGGAGGGGGCGGGTGGTTGAAGAAGTGGTGACCGGAGGAAGAGTGGTGGTAGTGGTGGTGACCGGAGGAGGAGAGGGGTGGGTAGTTGAAAGAGGCGGCCGGATTTTACGTTTTTCGACTTGCGAGTGAAAAAGAAATGAAGAAGGAGAAGAGAGAGGCTTCCCGTTATCTAATTTAGGTTAAACTTTTTTGGGACGACAAGCCTTTTTTGGGACGACAATGTCGTCCCATTAAAGTATTCCGTCGCAAATTTACGTTTTCCGTCGCAAATTTTATCCAAATTCAGAATAATAAAATAATTCTATAAAATTTTATTGAAGTCCGTCGCAAAATAATAAAACTTTCCGTCGCAAAATGTTTTTTTGCGACGGAATTTAAATTCCGTCGCAAATTTTATCTAAATTCAGAATAATAAAATAATTTTATAAAATTTTATTGAATAGGCCGTCGCAAAATAATAAAAATTCCGTCGCAAAATTGCCCGCCAAGTGGAAAAATCGGTCCCGCCAAGTGTCCCGTCGCAAACTTTAAAATATCCGTCGCAAACGTAAATTTGCGACGGAAATAATGTCCGTCGCAAAAACTCCGTCGCAAAACTGCTGTTTTTTTGTAGTGATAAAAATGCATGAAAACATGCTAGTCTGCTCCATGTCCCTGTACATTAGTGGTGGAGTCAGGTGTGCCCGATGATGGTGCAACCACAGCAGCTGCACTCTTAGTACGTGTGAACCCGCAAAGCACTCGTCCTCTCTCGCTCTGTCTCAACCCCATCTGTGCCAATCAGGTCATCCAAAGCAATGTCATCAAACCCCTCCTCTGGCTCATCAACTATCAACTCCTCTGAAACCCTCTGCAAGTCCGCCTCAATCTCTGGGGTATATTGGAATGGTGACTCATCTAAGTCCAACTGAGGAAGGTCTATCTGTCTGGCCCGAGCGAATACCCTCTGATTCTCAATAATTCCGTTTAGAGTTAGCCGCAGACTATCCATACAGTCCCGCTGTTTATGTGCAATGAGAAGCCCCTGCCGCTCACTAAGCCACGGTCCCCCGGATGTAGGTATAGAAGGTGGAGGTGTAGGTGTGGTGGAAGGTCCAGAAGTGAGTGGAGGCGGTGGAGGTATTGTGGTGGTGGTGGAGGTGATGATAGGTGGAGGTATAGGAAGTGAGGTGGATGTAGTGGAAGTGGTGGGGCGGAGGACAGTGTGAATAAGTCGTGAGGCGAGCCAAGGGGGCCTTGGTGCAGTGCGGGCGTTGAACGGCTTAGGTGCCACGGGCTGATTATTCTTCCTCAAGATCTGATCGTCGGGATATTCCTCAACCGGCGCTCCCTTGCATAGGCCATGAATGAGGTAAGGGCACATGGGCATACGACGCTTGACCTTATGATTTTCTCTAAACTCCTCGAAAATGGTCTTCCCAACATCTACCTTGAGATCATAATGTAAGGCATACAACAATTGCAAGTCCTTGATGTGGAAATGCGTAATGTTGTCCTTCGGTAGCAGGCGATTCTGGGAGAACTTAGCTTTAACTTTCCACTCATCAGGCCAAGTTGTCGTCACTAACTGATTCCACACACTACTTCCCTTAGATACCCATTGTAAATTTGGATTGATGTCCTTCCTCATTTTTTCTAACGGATCCTCAGACTCAGTATTCCCCCAATGCTGTTTCTCCGCAGACCAACTGATATAACCTGGCCCTCAAAAGCTGGTATCCGGTAGTAATCATTAATTGCCTTGACGGACCACGGGACATTGACCCCTCGTACCTTTATGAAACCAGACTCCAGATTGGCGACACTAAAGTTTGCATACCATTTCCGAACTAGTGTGAGATTAAGGTTTCCCTCCGGCTCATAAATCAGATTATTCCAACTTCTTTTCCTTAGGTTGTCTATGAAAGCTTTTGGCACAGCCTTGAGATCTAACCTCTTCTCGAAACACATGTTCTTCGTGGCTATATACTCGTTGTAGTTGGTCATAGCCACTGGTGATATAAAACGCTGCTCGAAAGGTACATGGTCGTTAGGAGGAAGGTCTTGTGGAGGATCTTGCTCGGGGGTACTATGTGGAGGAAGTGAAACAGGAGTTTGTGTGGGTTGGTTTGCATCCGTGCCAAGGGCACAGCTTCACTATCGTACTTTGTTTCCTCCTCACTGTCACTGTTACTACTCGAATTCCTCCCCTCGCTGTCCGGCTCAAAGTCCTCATCAGAAGTCTCATCCTTCAACTATCCAAAAGGCTTAAGGGCTCTCGGATTCCTACTCTCGGCACGGCCCGTATCACTAATCCGGATACCACCCTTAGGAATCCGGGGATAAACTAGGGTTTTCTGTTTCTTGGGCATGTGCTTAGTCACTGGCTGTTTCCCCTTGACTGTACCCTCAGTTTCTTTCCTCTTGGTTTCTCTCATTACTTTTACACTCACCAAAACACCACCAATCAACCCAATCAAAACCAACCCGGTTATCGTCCAACCGGGATTTCAAAACAAACCAAACCAATCCACGAATCACACCACGATAGCCACACCATTCATCATCAACAATAAGACAAACAAAACAAAACAAAAACAGGATACAAAATCAATAATAGTCGATAAACGGGAAATGGGCGTTTAAACAAAAAAGGCTAAAAAACTAACCCTAACCGAAACTTAGACGTAAACTAAAATGTACCTGTATTAAGCTTAAACGAGATGAGATGAATGATTTGGAGCGAAGAACGAGTCCCAAAACGTCAATAGAGGTCAAATTCGACCTAGGCAAAAAGTTGCCAAAAGTGCCGATCAAATCGAGAAAACGGGTGATTAGTTGTTGGAATGGATTAGTAGAATCAAGAGAGGGGATTGAGTGGTGTTGTTTGGCTTTTGACTCACTGAAAACGGAGTAATATTGAGTGATTTCGAGCAAAAAAGGGTGGAAGAGGCCGCCGTTCGTCGTAGGGTTTGGGATAAAAAACTGAAACGCGCGTTTGAAAAGCAAGGGTTATATGAGGGAGATGACCCCAAACGCACGTTTGTAAATGTGAAATGTGCGTTTCGCATGTTCAAACGCACGTTTGAAGTCTTGAATGTGCGTTTGGGATGGGAAAATAAGAACAGAGAGTTGGGGTCTGAAACGCACGTTTGGGATGGGTCAAAGGCGCGTTTGGAAGGATGAGAGCTGAAACGCACGTTTAGAAAGGTTTTAAACGCGTGTTTGTACCAGAAACAAGGCTAACTCAAGATTTCTACCTCACACTTGATTCTAACCACCCCGAGACCACTAGAAACACAAAACTCATCAACAAGAACTATGAAATGGTGGGTTGCCTCCCCCAAGCGCCTTTATTTTACGTCGTTGGCTCGACAGGATGGATTATACGGTGCCAACTTTTTCAAGTTATACCGTTGGCACGAGGCGAGAAAGGGTAGAGAGAGATGAAAAGATGGATTGAAAATTATACGGGTCAAGATTTATAGTCCATGACAAGACTTACAAGATTCATTGCACGGTACGGGGTCTTCAAGGCTCACTATTTCTAGTGCTTCATCGTAAGGCAACCTCTCATACCTTTTCAACTGTAAGCCATTGGTGGTGAATGTGCCAATCTTAGGATGGGTAATTTCAATAGCACCGGATGGATAGACTTTTGACACCACATAAGGACCGGACCACCTAGACTTCAACTTCCCTTGAATAAGATGAAGACGAGTATTGTAGAATAAGACTTCGTCACCCTCATTGAAAACACGAGGTTTGATAAACTTATCATGAAGTAACTTAGTCTTCTCTTTATACTTCGTCGAAAGATCATAAGCACAAAGGCGAAACTCATCTAATTCATTCAATTGGGCTATACGCTTCTCACCAACTAAGGTGTCATCGAGGTTTAGCATTTTGACAGCCCAATAAGCCTTATGTTCGATTTCTACGGGAAGATGACAAGATTTACCATAGACTATCATGTAAGGTGACATGCCTAGGGTTGTCTTAAAGGCGGTCCTATGGGGCCATAGAGCATCATCTAACTTTAAAGACCAACTCTTGACATTCATGTCTACCGTCCTCTCTAAGATACGCTTAATACCCCTATTCGTAACCTCAACTTGACCACTCATTTGGGGATGGTAAGAGGTACCTAGCTTGTGTTTCACCACATACATCTCTAAGAGTTTATCAAACGGTCTATTGGCAAAGTGGCTTCCATTATCACTGATTATAGCACGAGGTACCCCAAACCGACAAAAGATGTTTCTTTTAAGAAAACGGATAACAACATTCCTATCATTGGTGGGTGATGCTAAGGCCTCAACCCATTTTGACACATAATCACAGGCGACTAGGATATATTTGTTACCGCATGAGGAAGGGTAGGGCCCCATGAAATCAATGCCCCAAACATAAAAAACTTCACAAACAATGATCGGCTTTTGGGGCATCTCACTCCTTCTAGAAATGCGCCCGGACCTTTGACAAGCGTCACAAGATTTCACATAAGCATGTGCGTCTCGGAATAAAGTGAGCCAATACAGCCCACTTTGTAAAACTTTCAAAGCGGTCCTTACTCCCGAAAAGTGGCCCCCCGGCCTCTTTATCGTTGCAAAATGACAGCGCACTTAATATCACACTTTCTGGGATGCATCTCCTCAAGATGCCATCTGAACACAACCTATATAAATACGGATCCTCCCACACATACTTACCAACCACACTAAGGAATTTACGCCTTTGATTCAAGTCATAGTCGGGATCTATAAAACCGCACTCGTGGTAGTTGACAAAAGGAGCGAACCATGGGCCACATTCTTAACCGATTTTTAGAAAGTTACCTTTCTTAACTGGGAGGAGGGTGTCTATAGCAAAGAGTTGCTCATGTGGTAAAGAATCATTTATCTCCCTTTGTGCTCTAATAAATTCCTCACTAAGCTCCATGCGACTCAAATGATCCGCTATGACATTCTCACAACCTTTCCTATCACGGATTTCTAGATCAAACTCTTGCAAGAGCAAGATCCACCTCAAGAGGCGGGGCTTGGCATCTTGCTTGGAAAAGAGGTAACGCAAAGCAGCGTAATCCGTGTGCACAACAACCCGAGAGCCCACAAGATGAGACCGAAACTTATCAAATGCAAAGACGACCGCTAAAAGCTCTTTTTCAGTGGTGGTGTAGTTTTGTTGGGCAGGATTCAAAGTGTGACTAGCATAGGCAATAGGCTTGAAGATTTTATCAATCTTTTGACCGAGGACCGCACCAACTGCGGTGTCACTCGCATCACACATTAGCTCAAATTCTTGATCCCACTTCGGAACAACTTAGATAGGAGCGGATGCAAGAAAATGCTTGAGCAACATAAATGCCTCAATGCAAGCTTGGTCGAAATAAAACGTGACATCTTTTCCAAGAAGAAGGGTAAGAGGACGGGCTATTTTCAAGAAATCCTTGATGAACCTACGATAGAACCCCACATGGCCTAGAAAACCCCTAAGAGTCGTTAGGTTAGTGGGCATAGGAAGCTTAGCTATCGCTTCTACCTTAGCCTTGTCTACTTCTATACCCTTACTAGATATCTTATGCCCTAAGACTATCCCTTCCATGACCATCAAGTGACATTTCTCCCAATTTAGAACTAAATTCGTCTCCTCACATCTACTCAACACCTTTTCTAGATTATCTAGACACTCCTCAAAGGAATCACCAAATACGCTAAAATCATCCATAAAGACTTCTAAGAACCTTTCAATCATATCCGCAAATATGGCAACCATGCACCGTTGGAATGTCGCGGGTGCATTACACAACCCAAAAGGCATTCTACGGAAGGCAAAGGTACCATGAGGACAAGTGTAGGTAGTCTTTTCTTGGTCCTCTAAAGCCACATGTATTTGGTAATACCCACTAAACCCATCAAGAAAACAATAATAAGCATGACCACTCAATCTTTCCAACATTTGATCAATAAAAGGGAGGGGGAAATGATCTTTACGGGTTTGGTCATTCAATTTACGATAATCAAAACAAATTCTATGACCACTTACCAAACGCATAGGCACCGCCTCACCTTTGTCATTGATTTCAACGGTCATGCCTCCCTTCTTGGGCATCACTTGAGTGGGGCTCACCCACTTGCTATCCGAAATGGCATAAATGATCCCAAGCTTTAACATCGTGACCACGTCCTTCCTCACAACTTCTTGGAGGTGTGGATTGAGCCTTCTTTGAGGTTGCCTCACCTGCTTCACTCCATCTTCTAGAATAATCTTGTGTTGGCAAATGGCAGGGCTTATGCCCTTGAGATCACACATCTTCCATCCAAAAGCACGCTTGTTCTTCTTAAGTATTTTCACCAATTCCTCTTCCTGCAAAGCTGTTAGTGTAGCGGAAATAATCAAAGGAAGTAAATTGTCATTTTCAAGAAAAACATACTTCAAATGAGGTGGAAGCGGCTTCATTTTCAAATCTTTCGGTGGGTCTTCAATTGATGGCTTCTCTAGTTCCCCTTCAAGACCAAGATCAATCTTCTCGGTCCATTTTTCACCCACGAAAGCCATCTCTTCTAGCTCCATTGCTTCACTTTCCAACTCCTCCTCTTCATCAAGCTCCATGCTCACTCTTGCCATATATTCATCGGGATTATCTTTATATTCCTGCATATCAACATGTTCCGAAACGCAAGAATATACAACATCAATAGAAAAACAGTCCTCGGCACTTTCCTTATGATGTTTCATGGCCTTATAAACGTTTACCGCGACTTTTTCCTCTCCAACTCGCAAGATAATCTCTCCGCTCGCAACATCTATCAAGGTCCTTCCGGTGTTCAAAAAGGGACGTCCTAACAACAAAGGTGTTTTGGAGTCCATCTCCATATCTAAAACCACGAAATCTACTGGAAAGGCAAACTTGTCCACTTTGACAATGACATCCTCTATCACTCCCATAGGTTCCCTAATAGACCTATCCGCCATTTGAAGGGTCATCCCCGTCGGTTCCAACTCTCCTAGGTCAAGGCTTTCATATATAGCACGGGGCATTAAGCTCACGCTAGCTCCTAAATCACATAGAACACTAGGAAAATGAGTCGTACCAATAGTAACCGGAATAGTAAAACTACCCTTGTCTCTAACCTTCGGGGGAATTCTAGACTTAGCATCAAAAATAGCGGAACACTCTTCATTCAAACAAAAAAACCTCTTGCATTTTACTCTTGTTAGTTAGTAATCCTTTTAATAACTTACAATAAGAAGGCATGTTTGCAAGTGCTTCAAGAAAAGGAATGTTCAAGTCAAATTTTCGCAAAACCTCAATAAATCGAGTTTGTGCTTTATTCAAGCAACTTTGTCTATGATTCTTAGGGGGAAAAAGGAGAGTACTCAAATCAAAATCTTTAGGAGGAGGAGGGATCATACCTTTCTTACCTTTGGTGCGTGGGGAAGATGGCTCTTTCATTGGCTCTTTCCCTTCTCTTCTAGTTGGTTCCTCCTCTTTCACATCAATAACCACATAGTCTCCCCTAGCTTGCGCTTCTTTCCTCTCAACTTCCTTTTTCTTGACATATTCTCCATGATCTTCATCATCTTCAATCCCATCAATATCGCCATCCATGGCTCCCGCTTCGGTCTCAATAGGGGCTTTTCGAGCTTTGTCTTCCCATAGGACTTTCTTCTCACCACTTGTCCTCAACACTTTACCACTTCGAGTTAAGATGGCGCTTACATTTCTTGGATTCTTTTCGGTGTTACTCGGCAAGCCGCCTTTCAACTGTACATGTTCCACCACTTGACCAAATTGTGTCTCAAGATTTTTGATGGCGGACCCATGTTTGTAGTTCATCTCAACCATGTCCTTCTTTATCTCCGCAAAATTTTTGTTCATTTGCTCCAATATGACATCGGTTGCACTCTTTTGAGGTATAGGAGCCAAAGGGGGAGGGTTTTAATAAGTGTTAGACCCTTGTTGATTGTACGCTCCTTGTTGTTGACTTTGGTGTGGAGGTTGATAGAATTGCCCTTGAGGAGATTGGCCTTGGTTTTGGCCTTGTCTATAACCTTGGTTTTGGCTTTGGTTTTGATTTCGGTTCCAACCTTGATTGTTGTTATTCCTCCAAGAGCCATCACCTTGATTTCAATAATTTGCTCCTTGACCTTGTCCCACAAAGTTTACATCTTGAGATTCTTCATACGGTTGCCCACTTTGTTGATCTCCTATGTATTGGCCTTGATAGGCGCTTTGCAATTGATTTTGATATTGGGGCCCCGCATTCCATTGCTCTGTTAAGGGTGAATTTATACGATTTATAACGCTATATTCTATGATATTTTCCCCCGTATTTGTACTAAATTGCATAAGAAACGAGTGTTTAACGGAAATATTGAGTAAATGAGGTTTTAAATGAGTAATTCGCAAAATTGGTTGATTTTGATGCTTTTAATATGATTTTATGATTATTTGGACATTATTACATTTTGTGATGTTTTTATGTGTTATAGATACATGTTTGAGGCTCAAAAGATGATCAAAAGTTGATTAAGTTCGAGTTAATTGATGATAAAAGAGATAATGATGGAATGACTTAGAGGAAAAAGAGATAGAGATCAAGAAACCAAAATTCGATCAAGCTGAACAAGCGTCCAGGTCCCGTCCAGAGTGGACGGGCGTTTGATAAAGCAGACGGGCGTCCGGTGGTGTGATTTTGATACAGAGAGTTTGGACGCCGTCTGAACGGGCGTCTGAAGCAGAGCAGATCTATCTGGACGGGCGTTCACAAGAACGGACGAGCGTCCGTCGGCCGACTTAGTGAAACCGACTTCAAAATCTATATATAGCAGCTGTTTTCTCCATATATGAGAGACGATACACACATTATTCGAAACCCTAAACCTAGGGGCGGCTTTAGGCTGCGTTTTTCTTTCTTTTATTCCATCTTTTATGCACTTTAGATCTAGATTAGATTAGTTACTTTTTAAGCACTATTTCTGCAAATTTGAGTTGCTGAGGATGTTCAGAGGCTAAAAGCTTCATCAAACGAGTATTGTGAAGCCATCCAACAATTGTTGATTTTGTTTTCATCGATTATACTGTGAGATTTTATTAAAGGTTGTTTCTTATTCATGTTTATTATGTTTAAATTGCTCTTATGTCGGAAGATATGCATGTGTTGATTGTTTATTGTTGATGGAAATCTTAATAAACCTTGGATCACCATGAATAGGAATATTAATTTGAATCTATCATAACGGAAGTTAATAGGTTTAATTGCTAGATTATAAACGTAAAGTTTGCACCTTTGGTTAGAAAACGCGTTAATCTTGCATTGGAAAATAATAGATTAATAGATGAACTTTCTAAGGAATTAGGGTTCATGTTTAGATAAGGTGAATCACAACCGAGATAAAAACCACAATATAATCGAGATAGGAAATCAATGCTTGTTGGATAGGTGGATCAATCCTCGTTTGCTCATTACACACTTGATTTAAATCCTTAAAACTTGAATTTGTTTAGTTAGTTTACTTTTATTTTCATCTTAGATTAGTCTAGTTAAAGGTTCGCAACCCGTATTCTTCCTAGCTTTGGATTTTATCCTCTGTCTAGTTTTATCTTCTGTTCTGTTTCGTTTTATTCGCTGTTTAGATTAGTTTCGTGACATAGTTTAGGTTAGACAAAAACTAGATTCACAATTGTTTAGTTCCCCGTAAGATCGACCCGGCATTAACCACTATTACTACGATCCTTATACTTGAGGTTAACCGGATTATTACTTGTTTGTTTTGTGCTAATAAATCCGTGAACATGCTCCATCAAACAAATACTCATCATACGCTTTGCCAACTCATTCATGTTGTCTTGAGATAGAGTGCTAGGTTGTCCTTGATTTGAGGGTTGTGGATAAGCCATATTTTGAGCCTTGGTCGTCATCCTACAATCCTTTGCCGAGTGTGGTCCACTACAAATTTGGCAAAGTCTAGCATTCTCATTCTCCCTTTGCAATTTACCCAATTTTTGTTCCATAGCTTACACTTGGGCATGATATTGATCACTTGCCTCAATTTCCTTCACTTCAACCAAACCGGGCTTCTTACTCCTTGTCCCTTTTCTACTTAACGATATGTATTGCCTCGAAGTCTCGGAAATCTTCTCTATTTGGGTCATTGCTACTTCGGGCACCATACTCATAATATCACCATTGCACGAAGCATGCAAGGTACTTTGATGGACTTGATCCAAACCCCGGAAAAAAGCATGAACTACCTCATAGGATCTCAATCCGTGCCCCGAGCACTCTCTCAACAAAGCTTTAAATCGGTCCCATGACTCATGTAGTTCTTTTCCTTCGTAAGCATTAAAAGACATGATGGCCTCTTTCATGTCCATGGTCTTCGATGGGGGATAATACTTTAGTAGAAAAGTTTTAATTACCTCCTCCCATGTGTGTAAAGAATCATTGGGCAACGAATCATACCACCGCTTAGCTTGATCTTTCAAGGCGAACGGAAAAAAGCATAAGTTTGAGTGCTTCATCACTCACTCCATTGATCTTCGTTGAGTTCACTATTTGGAGAAAGTGATCAATGAACAAGTGAGGGTTTTCCATGGCGGTTCCCTTGAATATAGCATTGTCTCCCAACAAATGTATGATATTTCTATTCAACTCCAAATTTTTGGCGGCCACCGGTGGCATTCGAATTGGACTATGCCCCATAGTTACCGTGGGAGCCATCACAAAGTCTCTACAAGTCAAACCACCTTGATTTTGCTCTTGTTGACCGTTAAACCAATTAGGCATCGCATTTGCACCTTGATTGTGAGCTTGATTCTGGTTTTGTTGAAATTGATTCAACATCCATGCATTGAACTGTTGCATAACAAGGGGATCTATTTGATTCCCCTGGGCCTTATGTTGAACATTTTGTGGTATAGGCCCATTCGCATTCACAAAGTTATTTCCTTGGTTATTCCCACCTCATTGTGCATTCTTATTGACAAGAGGCAGGTTTTGATTCGGGACTCCATTATTGCCCCCCAAATTTCCTTCCAAGCCTTGTGCCTCGTTTTGTGCCATACCGGATCCTTCTTCCAACTCACCCAAACTACTTTCTTCAAAGACCGGAATCGATTCCTCTACTTGATAACCTCTTCTTCGTTGACTACTTCTATGCCTTGCATAAGCCTCAATCCCGTCTATGTATGGCTCGAGTGGTGTTTGAGATCTCCGGGTCATGCACTACAAAAAGCAAACAACAAGAAAATAGTAAAATAAAACCTAGGCCCAAGCCTTCGGTTCACTTGCAAGATATCACAAATAGCATACAATTCCCCGGCAACGGCGCCATTTTGATTGAGCTTAAATTCACCCTTCAAAAACAATTTATAAAGACTCGAAACCGTTGGCAAACTAACTCTCTAACCGGCAGTGTACCGGGTCGATTGCTAGCATAGCTACAGGTGTACGAGGTCGAACCCAAGGGAAAAGTGTTTGTGAGTACCAAAGTGAACATGTTACTTAGTCTAGGTTTACCAGATTTTTGCGGTGTTTTATAACTACAACGACAATAAAGTAATTTATAGTAACGAATCTAAAGATAGAAAAGAAAGAAATAAGATTAAACTACTAGGTTTTAAAGATAAATTACGGAACATAGCCGAACCATGATCAAAATAGCTAGTTTCAACCCTAAGGATAGACAAAACCGGGAGTGTGCATTATAACAAACGAAATCTCGCATTCAATTTCACGGGTTCAAACTCCTAATCCCGGTGCTAAGGTCTGAACAACTCTCTCCTAACACCTTATGCCATGCTAACTACCCTTCCCGAAAGAAGATTCACTAACAAGACATGTTATGCACTAGATCCACTTAAACGTTACAACGAATGACCTCACTTTGGGTTCGGGCTTAACAACTAAGCCGAGCCTACACCGTGGTCTTAGAACCCCTTTTCCCACATCTCTCTGTCTGAACAACTCTCTAGATTGATGTGTGTGATTTTGACCTAGGTGATCAATCTAGCCCAAATCTGTTATAACAAGTTCTAAGACGTGAAACATGCAAGATACAACAATAAAAAGCACTACCCACTCCCAATTTCATCACCCAATGGGTCATTTCACCAAATTTCACATGATTCGACTATGAAAAGGGATTAGATACTCATTATACTAGTTAAAACATAGAAGAAACAGTAAATTAAAGACATAACAAGTGAAAGGAAGAAGGAATATTCCATTAATTTGCAGAAATTCGAAATTTAGATCCAAAAGTACAAAATAAAGAACTATTTAAAAGTTGTTCACTTAGTGTTTGAAGTAGAAATCTGAGCTAAGAAATGGAAAGATTAAGCTAAGATTGTGTTGATTTAAGCTACAAGAGTGTATTCTAAGCTATTACAAAATTCGAGCTAAGAAATGGGTAGGGTTTTGCTAAGAGAATGGTTGATATCCAAGAAATTGGCTAAGGGCGGTATTTATAGGTGATGGAAAATCTGCAGGAATTTGGCTTCAAACGCACGTTTGGAGGGTTGAGACTGGCGTTTAACATCTTGAAACGCATGTTTGGCTTAGTGCAAACGTGCGTTTTGCTTCATTTCTGGGCAGGGACTTGACTGATCTTCATCTGGAACGCGCGTTTAGAAGGTTCAAACGCGTGTTTGGAGAACTTGGAATGCACGTTTAAGGTAGCTTCAAACGCGCGTTTGGAGGGCTTGAACTCTGAATCAACTGATAACTTATGAAACGCACGTTTGGGGGGTTCAAACATGCGTTTGAACCCCTGTTGCCCCAAATCTTCAACTTTTCTTCCTTTGATCTCTTCTCTTGCCTCGGTTATGCTTTTTACCATAAATCCTCACCTTCCGGGTCCTCGAGACACTGATACCCTATAACATCAAAAATGACCAACAACATCCAAACAATTTCAGAGGGTAAAAGTGCTCGGGAATGGGGTTAATATCAACAAAAAGGGGTATACCCGTCAAAGCAACGGATTCACTCCCTGTGCCATAAGCTCACGATAATACCCCGAAAACTGTTAATTCACCCAAAAATATTTTGAAAGTGGTAAACGGGGATAAACAATGCACCGGAGTCACGTAAAGTTGACTCCCATTAGCTATGCCAAAGACAGAAAGGGTTACAAGTGTTATTCTCCCGCGGACAAAAGATTTTACAATTCTATGGATGTAAAATTCTTTGAAAAAACCCCATACTACAGCAAACCTACTGAGACAGTCACAGATGGCAGCCTTATTGAAATTGAGCTCACTCCAGTCCCTCAATTAACTCCTCAGCAGACTCCTGATACTCATCAGCCTACGCACCTTAGCAGATTCCTGAACCTCAACAGCCTACTGAGCCCCAGCATCCTACGAACCTCAGCAGCCTACTAAACCCACTGAACCTCAACAGCCTCCTGAGCCTACTGTCCCTACTCATTCCACTGATATTGATGACAGACCCAATGTTGTCCGAAAGGAAAAGAGATCATGCACTAATCATTCCATTCATACTTATGTGTCTTATGATCACTTTTCACCTTCTTTTGCTATGTTTACACAGGACTTGGATTCTCACTCCATTCCTAAGAATATACAGGAAGCTCTTCAACATGATAGGTGGAAGGCAGTTGTCAAAACTGAAATGACTGCTCTTCTTGACTACCATACTTGGGACCTCACCACTCTCCCACATGGAAAGAAGACAGTCAGCTGTAAATGGCTGTTCACTATCAAGTACAATGCTGATGGTACTATTGACAAATACAAAGCTAGACTGGTTGCATGGGGATTCACTCAAACATATGGACTTGACTACAAAGAGACCTTTGCACCTGTGGCAAAGCTAAACACTGTCAGGGTACTGATCTCACTTGCTGTCCAACTTGACTGGCCTCTCCACCAATTGGATGTCAAGAATGCTTTCCTAAATGGTGTCCTTACTGAGGAAGTCTATATGAATGTACCTCCTGGTTTTGCCAACACTCACACTCAAGGGAAAGTTTGCAAACTGAGGAAATCTCTATATGGCCTAAAGCGAGTCCCTCGAGCCTGGTTTGGCAAACTTACTACTGTGGTTAAAGCTGCTGGATATCATCAATGCAACTCAGATCACACCATGTTTATCAAAACAACCAACCAGGAAAGATCTATTCTTATTGTCTATGTGGATGATATCATCCTTACTGGTGATGACCCTGCTGAGATCCAACAATTGAAGACCCTTCTGGCAAAAGTGTTTCAAGTTAAAGATCTGGGATATCTCAAGTACTTCCTTGGCATGAAAATAGACAGAAACAGCCAGGGTATCTCAGTCTCACAGAGGAAGTATGTGCTGGACCCTGAATGAAACTGGCATGTTAGGGTGTAAACCTGCTATCTCTTCAGTAGACCCATGTAATTCTCTGGTGCATGGTAATCTTGGTGTCAGAAAGGATCAATATCAGAGACTTGTAGGGAAACTCATTTACCTCTCTCATACAAGACCTGATATTGCATATGGAGTTAGCCTTGTCAGTTAATTCATGAATTACCCTACTGAGCAACATTGGGATGCCGTCTACAGAATATTGAGATACTTAAAGTCAACTCCTGGCCAAGGCTTACATTTCACTAAGTCTACTGAGAAATCCATTAAGGTCTACACTGATGTTGACTGGGTTGGTTGCCACATAGACAGAAGATCTACCACATGATACTGTTCATATGTATGGGGTAATCTTGTCACTTGGAGAAGCAAGAAACAGCCTACTGTATCTAGAAGTAGTGCTGAAGCTGAACTCAGGGCTCTTGTTTTGGGCATTTGTGAAGCACTGTGGCTGAAAAGAGTCCTTTCTGAACTCCAACAACCTCCTCAGCAACCCATCATACTCTGTTGTGACGATAATTCAACATTATATATGCATGGTAGAGGATCCTGTTCATCATGATAAAACAAAACATGTGGACATTGAAAGACATTTTCTTAAAGAGAAGATTGATGCTCATATCATTCAACTTCAGTATGTTCCCTCAGCCGACCAGAATGCCGATATTCTCACAAAGGCCATCCCACCTCTTATGTTCAGCAGACTGAGTAGCAAACTTGGCTGTATAAACATATACAACCCAGTTTGAGGGAGGGTGTGGAAATATTACATAATATTTAATATTATGAATATTTCTTTTTACCTTTGTATTTCGTGTAACACTTTACTTGTACACATTATTTGTAACAGGACATATTAATTGTGTGATATAAACAATTAATATGTCATAAAGTAACTCTAGTTTGTCTTATTAGGTCCTAGCCTTTATGTCCAGCCGCATATGGACCGTCCTATCACATACTATCCGCCCATAGCACTCATGACACTACAAGGACCTTTCTCTCCATACTTGTATCTATATATACTCTTCTTTTATGATGAATAAAGATAAGTTGAAGTTTACTCAATTATTATTACTTTCTCAAACTCTCTTCAAATACAGTAAGTGGTAATCAATCAAGGTTTCCAAATAGATCGGGACAGGGCAGGGGAGCAGGTAGAAGTTATCAAGGGAACTCTAAAAGACCAGTATGCACATATTATGGAAAGGAAGGTCATACAGTTGACAAGTGTTATAAGAAGTATGGGTTTCCTCTAAATTTCGGAGGTCCTAATAAGAGTAATGGTCATTCTGCCAACAATGTAATGTCAGAAGAAATGCAATATTTGGGTGCTGAACCCTCAGTCCAAACTTCTGCAGATAATGGTGCTATTTCAAGGTCTCAGTATGAACATCTTTTGTCTCTCATTCAAGGTTTACAATCATCCTCTACACATTGCAATTCTGTGGTAATGGCAGCTGGTTCAGGCTCTCAAAGTCAAGGTAACATTGGTAGTTTGTCACATTGGATCTTAGTTTCCGGTGCAACTGACCGTATAACCTTTTCTCTTAAACTAATGTTTGACATAAAACCTGCCATGAAACTCTTTTTTAGTATTCCTAATGGTGCTTCAATGTAGGTCACCCATATTGGTAAAGTAAAAATCAACCAAGATATTGTGTTGCATAATGTTTTCTGCATTCCTTCTTTCACTTATAATTTGATATCTGTTAAGAAATTGATTTCTGACAGTTTTTGGTCCTAATTTTGGTATTGTGCAGGAACACAAGACTTTGAGGAGGATTGGATTAGCTGGTCAGCAAAATGGCTTATACATCTTGAAATCTACTCCTGAAAATCTTGTTATGCAATCTAGTTTGTCACATAAGATCTGTAACAATTTTTCTGATTCCTTACTATGGAATTTTAGATTTGGACATCCTTCATTACAAAGGTTGAAAGCCTTGCAGGCAGGAGATCCAAGAATAAAACTCCCTGCTCATGATTGTGTAATATGCCCGTTGGCTAAACAATAAATGCCTATCTTTCCTATTAGTTGTTCAGTTACTCAAAATTGTTTTGATCTTGTTCATGTTGATATTTGGGGTCCCTATAAAACTCCTACAAAATGGTGAATCTTATTTCCTTTCTATTGTTGATGACTGTAGCAGATACACATGGATTTTCATGATGAAAGCTAAATCAGAAACTAATGATCTTTTGCAAAGCGTTTGCAACCTTTTTCATGTTCAAACACAGTTTGACAGCTGCATTAAGATCATTAGGTCTGATCATGGTGCTGATTTTAATATGATCAATTTCTATAAAGAAAAAAAGGCATAGTGCATCAAAAATATTATGTTAGAACTCCAGAACAAAATGGACTCATTGAAAGAAAACATCAACACATTTTAAACGTTGCTAGGTCTATGAGAATTTAGTCTATTGTACATGTACAATATTAGGGATATTGTGTCCAACATGCAGTTTATTTGATTAATATGATCCCTACCCCTATTCTCAATGGTGAAACTCATTTTTCTGTCATTCATGGAACATATCCTAACTTTGAAACACTCATAGTTTTTGGTTGTGGTTGTTTTGTATCAACCACTATCCAGGGCAGAGGCAAGTTTGAAAACAGAAGTACAAAATCTATTTTCTTAGGTTATGAACAACACATGAAAGGGAACAGAGTTATGGATATACACACTAGATCCATTTATGTATCAAGAAATGTTATTTTTCATGAACAAACATTTCCCTTTTGCAATGATACAAACTTATTTACTACATAAGATCCATGTTTGCCTGTCCCTTAATGGATCCTACTGATAGTGGTCCTAATCATGTTCCAGACACTCTTTCTAATTCCTCTTCTGATAATTCTTAGGTTCCACAAATAGATACTGGTAGCACTGAAACAACAGGAAGGCCTATCAGAACAAGACATTTGCCTTCCTACTTAAATGATTATGTATGCCCTACTAATACAAAAATGAAGTCACCTCATACACTTGATTCTGTCATGTCTTACACCAACTTGTCCACCAGTTATCAGAGCTTCATTGTCAATATACATGAAGATTTGAAACCAACCAATTATACAGATGCAGCTCAAGACCCAAGGTGGCAAGATGCCATGACTTTGGAATTACAAGCTCTGAAGAAGAGCAACACTTGGACCCTAGTTCACCTACCAAAAAAGGTCAAACCAATAGGATGCAAGTGGGATTATAGAATAAAAAGGAAAGTAGATGGATCAGTAGAAAGATTTAAGGCAAGATTAGTGGCAAAAGGCTTCACCTAGACAGAAGGAATTGATTTCTTATAAACCTTTTCACCAGTGGAAAAGCAAACCACTATTAGGTTGTTCATGGCCTTAGCAGCACAGAAGGGATGGCATTTACATCAGCTGGATGTCAATAATGCATTCCTACATGGGGATCTTGATGAAGATGTATATATGAGAGCACCTCCAGGACTACAAGCAGATGGCATGGTTTGCAAGATAAATAGGTCCCTTTATGGTCTAAGCCAAGCCAACAGGCAATGGAATGCCAAGCTCACATAGAAGTTACTTGATCATGGATACACACAATCTCTTAATGATCATAGTTTGTTCACCAAAGGATCAGGAAGTACTTTTATGGCCCTTCTGGTTTATATGGATCACATAATAGTTCGAAGCATTGACATGGCACAAATCCAGTCCTTAAAAGATCTCCTACATAAAGCTTTTACCATCAAAGATCTTGGAGAATTAAGATACTTCCTAGGATTTGAAGTAGCTCGATCTAAAGAAGGGATAGTTATCAACCAAAGGAAGTATTGTTTGGATCTTCTCAAAGAATTTGGTTTCCTGGATTGTAAACCAATCATGACTCCTTTGGACACATCTGAAAACCTCACAGAGGTACAAGCCCCTCAGTTAGATTCAAACACCTATTACAGAAAATTGGAAGGTAAACTACTCTATCTTGCAAACACAAGACCTGATATTGCCTTTCCTGTACAACAACTTAGCCAGTTTCTTGATCAGCTTAATGAAGCTCATTTAAAAGCTGCACATAGGCTCCTTAGGTTTCTCAAATCAGCACCAGGCAAAGGTCTGTTCTTCCCTAGCAATGCCCCTTTCAAACTCAAAGCATTTAGTGATGCAGATTGGGCAGGCTGCAAGAAGACCAGAAGGTTTGTTACAGGTTTTCTCATCTTTTTAGGAGATGCCCTAATCTCATGGAAATCTAAGAAACAACCAACTATTTCCAGAAGTTCCAGTAAGGCAGAATATAGAGCTATGGCTGTTACAACCTGTGATTTGCAATGGATTCTGTATTTGCTCAGAGATTTCCAACATCCATACACTGAAGAAGTTCCTTTATATTGTGACTGTCAAAGTGCATTGCATATTGTGGAAAATCCAGTTTTCCATGAAAGGACAAAGCACATAGAGATTGATTGTTACTTTTTGAGGGAAAAGTATCAAGCCAAAATCATTAAACCACTTCCCATAAATACAGAGGATCAACCTGTTGATCTACTCACAAAACCAATGGATAAAGCCACTTTTTTCAGACTATTACATGCTTATCCATTAAAAGATCTTTATACAATTCAGCAGCAAAATGGAGCAGGTTAGCAAGCTTCACTTGGTCTCTCATTTCAGTCCAAGTGTAGCTTGAGGGGGGGTGTTGAAGCTACAGAAGCAGCAGCAAAATGGAGCAGGTTAGCATCAGCAGTTATTGAAGGCAAGATCGAGATCGGCGGACTATGCGGCCTCGCCGAGTCAAGATCGAGATCGCCAGACCGTGCACTCTGCTGAGATCAAGCTGAAGATCAGCAGACAACACACATTGCTGACGAACCTCATGATCGAGAAACGGTTAGAGAGTTTGTTGGGTTAGTTAGAATCAGTTAGGGAGCAAGTCACTTATTTATTGTCGGATAAAGTAGAGAAAGATCATCTTTGTAATTCCACTTTTACAATCAATAAAAGCTATTGAATTCTCATTTGTTTCCTGTTTAAATTCTTTTGAATTGTTCTTGAAGTTCATTTGAAGTTCATTTGAAGTTCTTCATCTTCTCCTGCAATTGTTCTTGTGTTTTATGATCCTTTAAAAATATTTTTTCAACAAAATCTGTGCTTGATGGCCGCCAACTAGATTCCTTATGATACGGGTTACAGGAGTGAAAAGATGGTGATAATAATTTGGTGGCGTATATCATGGTGTTAGCAGCAATAATGGTGGAAAAAGTTGGTCATAAACTGATGATTTAGGTTCCGGAGGCATCATGTTGATGATGAAAAGAAAATGATAGCAACTCAATTTGATTAAAGAAGTTTTGTTGTTTAGGTGAGTTTTATATATATATATATATATATATATATATATATATACACAGTAGGCTTGCCGACTAGCTGCTTAAAGGAAGTAACAATTTTATGAGCCTGTATCCGAAGCATTTTAGAAAATTTATTATATTCGCATTTATCTTTTAGTAACGTTTTTTTTTTAAAGTTAAAGTTAAGCATCAGATTGAGTAACGTATGTAAGCATCATGTTATAATTAATCTAGTTGAGAAACATAATGTATTTTGCAGATGAAGCCAATGCCAATTAGAAAGATTAATTATTGTCATATTTATTATCTTTAATTTAAAGGGGAACTGAGGGAAAAGGATAAAAAAAATAAATTACAAAATGAATAAACAGCACTCACTCCTTTTTTTAGTTGCAAAAAGGACAAAAAAATTTCAGACGGACAAAAATACCCTTTATATATATTTACGCTGGGTTTGGTACGCGCTGCTTTCCTGCTTGGCTTCATTTTTTTTTTCAAACAACCATAACTTTTGATTTATAATTCCGATTATCGAAATTTTTTCACCAAAATTCATTTTTTTGCTCTTTAAATTGAGTCCTCATACGATACCCTTCCGATGTAAATTTTGAAAGCCGAAAAAATATTTGCACTAACCGAGAATGTTTTTCTTATAAACGACCGCAACTTTTGATTTAGAACACCGAGCATCAAAATTGTTTCACCAAAGTTCATATTTTTTTTATACTTCATTTTGAGACCTCATTTGATACCCTTTCGACGTAGTATTTGAAAGCCGAATTTTATTGCAGCGTTTACAGTAACACGGTAACAGTAACACATTTTATTAACAGACAAAATATCATCATTTACATTGCGTAATACAACAATCTATAAAAAAAATGCTGGATATCGTGATGAAACAATCTATCAAAGCATTATGGAGATGCAACTCCCAGGGAATTAAGAGAATAAAAGCTTAATACTATTCGATATAATCAAAAATCCTATCAGGGGAACTAAAACATTCTTCAAGTTGTTTAAGACCAAAGCAGTATGTTTTACTATCTATAGACCTTTATCCTTCAAATCCGCACCACATCAAACTTCATGAACGATGTATGAAGCAGAAAATGCATTAAATAGTAGCAGCTTGGCCTCATTAATAGAGAATCTAGGCTCCTCCATTTTTTTAAAGACAAAAAACACCATCATTGCCTCACCATTTGAATCAACGACCTTCAATCACCTAGGCCAAAACCACACCACAACAAATAGTGGAATGCAAGGAAAGATTAAAACCAAATAAAGACAACATATGCCTACAATAAAACATTTTACAAAGAATACATAGCGATATTAACAGTAACACAGTAACACCTTATCATCACAGTAACACAACCAATTATGTTTTCCATTTCAACTTCTCAAAACACTTTTCAGTACTAATAACCACAGAAAACAAATATACATTGCATTTCTTATCCATTAATGATTGAAATATAATCATTAGTATGCTTCCCAATGTAAGGGAGGGGGTTTGAAGCACACTACAGCCGATTCTTTTTTGAAAAAAAAAACATTGAATATTTGTTTATAAGGACTGGTTTGGATATTTAATTAGGCACTTAGGACACATAAAAAAGATAATCTTTTATAAGGACACATTCTATTTAATTTTTCCAAATTGCCCATGCATTTGGCTATCCGTTTAACGAAGAATCGACGCCTCATAATATATACTCATTCGTCAATGCTGCCGTCACCCACACCTGCACATTGAATTCATAAATGAATCTAAGAATGGATTAAAAGAATCAAGAGAAAGAAAATTTCCGCTTTTTCTGATCAAATCGTAGAGTTTAGCGGCCTCATTGGGGAACTTAAAGACAGAATACAGATATAAAAGAAGGTTAAAAAAGATGGGTTTCGTGTGGAGAGATGAGTTGAGATTTACGAGGCCGTAGATTTGAGAGACGGGATGAGAATCGATGAGGGCATTGAGGAGTCCCTGTGATGCTTCAGTGCTGTTCTCTTGAAGTAAAACACCAATATTATGAGGCAAAATTAGGATTTTAGTCCTCTAAGTTGCCTATTTTGGATTTTAGTCCTGCTCCTGCTCCGGTGAGGAAAATAGTCCTCTAAGTTGGCTTTTTTTTTTTTGGATTTTAGTCCTATCCGCCGGATATTGCTGACGGGGCACCGGCGTGGCTGCTACTAGGCTGCCACGTGGGATCCTACATGGCTTGTGGGTCCCATTTCTCATACATTTTCTAAAAACAAAAAGTTGAGAGAAGAAGGAATCGAACTGAAGATCTTGTGGTAAAATACCAAGCACTTTGCCATCCAAGTTATATCTTTAATATGTATATTATGACACAAGTAATTACTTATGCACAATAACATTTCTTCCAACATTGTATGTGCTTAATTTAAATAAACTTATTTACAAAATTAATTTTTAATTTAAATAAACTTATTTACAAAATTAATTTTACTGTAGATGATATATATATATATATATATATATATATATATATATATATATATATATATATATATATATATATATATATATATATAAGAGCTCTTGCATAATGTTTTTTTTTATAGTTTTTTTTATAACCTATTATTATTATTATTATTATTATTATTATTATTATTATTATTATTATTATTATTATTATTATTATTATTATTATTATTATTTATGTAAGTCGACCTTACATTACCAGAAGAGTAATAATTATAAATTTTTTTCTTATCTTACTATTAATTTGTATATATTCGGTCAACTTTTTTAATATCATAATTACTACATTATTTAATGATAATCAAATTTTATATCAAACACTATAGTCTTTTTTGAGAACCAAACATTATAGTCTAATATTTTTAATCACTGTGTTTCAAAAAAAAAAAAAATTAATCATTGTGTTTCCAAAAAAATTTAATCACTCTATTAATGTATAGGATAATTCTAAATCCACTTATATTTAGGGACGTAGATAGTATTTTTTTTTTAATAAAAAAGAACTATATCAAATTAACAAGGAAAATTAAACCAATGGAAACCATATTATGCATAAGTAATAAATATTGTCATAGTAAAAACATTAAAGTTGTAACTTAGAAGGCAAAGTGTTTGATAGTTTACTACTAGGTCGCCGGTTCAAATCCTTCATGCATCAACTTTTTATTTTTAGTAAATGGGGTAGAAATGGGACCCACCGCCACGTAGATCCAACATGGCATATGATGTGGCGTCCATATAAGTTATTTTTTATGATTCCGGTGTCCAGTCAGCATAAACCGGCGGATAGGACTAAAATCCAAAAAAAAAAGCCAACTTAGAGGACTATTTTCCTCACCGGAGCAGGAGCAGGACTAAAATCCAAAATAGGCCAACATAGAGGACTAAAATCCTAATTTTGCCAATATTATGAAGCTGTTCTTGCAGTTTTTGTTCCGCAGGCACTAAATTACTTTCATTGACGTTTGGGTGTGCATCGGGTATAGAAGAATATGGCGATGGCTTCAGCCAAGGTTATGAGGTTTAACTCAAAATTTTGCTGAATCAAAAGAACTTTGGAGCTTAAATAGAGAGAAATTAGTTTACGATCCAAAATCGACAAAATCAGGATTTTCTGAACTGAATGTTTCAATTGGGATTTAAAGTGGACAGGCTTAGGAAGTTGGTGGAGAGGAAAGCTCGTTTGTCAACGGTTGTCAGCGGACATAACGTAATGATCCATCTCGTAAGTGGTTGTGTGGAAAATAAAGATCGGGTTATAGTTACCTACACAGTTCAGGCTGTTCAGCAGTCTTTCGGAGCAGCTTGGTCTTGAAGCTGATAAGGAAATCTCTATAGTTATGTTAGTGTAAGTGAGGAGGCATCATTGTTGCAGCAGGTAGTAGTTCTTGAACCTATCCTTGTATTGTAATTGACTTTTTTTACGCACAGAGCCCTTAGTGTCCGGGACAAATTGATCCGACTGATCCGGAGGTGCTACACAAAGTCCTTTGCATGAATTGTTTATTCTGTTCATCATTTATCAGGACTGTTTTTGATGATGATGTAAGCTTGAAATATCTCAAAGAAAAAGCAAGGAAGAAGAAGATGTATCCGAAATGACAAAAAGAGATGCTCAAGGCTGAGAAATATATGAAAAGGCTATCTGAAATCAAAGAAAAAGTAGAAAAGCTCCAGAAAGTTAAGGTTCATAAATAGAAGATCAAGTAAAGCCAAGCCAGTTATAGTAAATGAAAAATTGTTGTATATGTTCCTGTTGCAGAGCTTAGAGAAAAACCGTGACATGCTATGTATTTACCAATTATATAACCCTTTTGGCCCCTCATTTTTCTTGAATTGAATTTGAATCTGTAAAAAAAGTGTCACTGCATTATATGTTGTTGTCATTGGGTGTCATGTCATAAAATTTTGTTGTCATTGGGTGTCACTGATCAGACTTTTCTAGGTGTCCAATCTCACCGGTAGTGTATCGGGTCAATTATAGTATAGTCTAGTGGTCAAGGCCGTGTCCCACGAGGATTTGTGAGGTCAAACCCCAAAAAGCTAAATTATCTTGATCTAAGTCGCAACAGTGCTAGAAAATAAATGTACCTAAGAACCTACTATTACAAGGGAGTTAAAATGATAAAAGAGCTAACCAAGATAATGCATAGATCAAACTAACCTCTACTAGTATCATGAGAATGATTTTCTACCAACCTGCCAATGATGTCTGTGCATCGGGGGTGGTCACTACATCGCGGTGTCTCTGCATCGGGGGTGGTCACTGCATCGCGGTGTCTCTGCATCGGGGGTGGCCATTGCATCGCGGTGGTCAATGGATCTGGGGTTGTCAATGCATCACGGTGGTGAATGCATTGGGGTAGTCACTGCATTACGGGGGTGAATACGGTGTCTCTGCATCGCGGCGTCTCTACATCATGGCGTCTCTGCATCGGGGGTGGTCTTTGCATCACGGTGTCTCTACATCGGGGGTGGCCACTGCATCGCGGTAGTCAATGGATCGGGGTGGTCAATACATCACGGTGGTCAATGCATCACGATGGTCACTGCATTGGATGGTCACTGCATCGATGTGATCAATGCATTGGGGTGGTCACTATATCGCGGAGGTGAATGCATCGCTGTGTCAATGCATCGGGGGTGGTCACTGCATCATGGTTGTCAGTGCATCGCGGTGTCACTTCATCGAGGTGTCTCTGCATCGCGGCGTCTCTACATCGCGGTGTCACTGCATCACAGGTGGTCACCGCATCGCGGTGTCTCTGCATCGGGGGTGGCCACTGCATCGCGGTGTCACTTCATCGATGCGTCTCTACATCGCGGTGTCTCTGCATCAGGGGTGTCACTGCATCGTAGTGGTCAATGAATCGTGGTGGTCAATAAGTCACGGTGGTGAATGCATTGGGTTGGTCACTGCATCGCGGTGGTGAATGCATCGCAATGTCTTTGTATCGCGGCGTCTCTGCATCGGGGGTGGTCATTGCATCGCGGTGTCTGTATCGAAGGGTGGCCACTGCATCGCGGTGGTCAATGGATCTGGGGAGGTCAATGCATCACGGTGTCACTTCATCGAGGCGTCTCTGCATCGCGGCGTCACTTCATCATGGTGTCTTTGCATCGCGGTGTCACTTCATTGTGATGTCTCTACATCACGGTGTCTCTGCATCGCGGTGGTCAATGAATCGCGGTGGTCAATGCAAGCGGCGTCTCTACATCGCGGTGTCTCTGCATCGCGGTGATTAATGAATCGCGGTGGTCACTGCATCCGGGTGGTCAATGTATCGCGATGGTCAATGCATCGTGGTGGTGGTGACGCATCGGGGTGGTGACTGCATAGCGATGGTCAATGTATCACGGTGGTCAATGCATCGCGGTGATAAATGCATCAGGATGGTCAATGCATCGCGGTGATCAATGAATTGCGGTGGTCACCAGAAAAAAAAGACAAAAAACAAAAACAAAAAATAACTTTTTTACCATGCAGAAAAAAATAATAAATAAATAAATAAACCCACACATTTTTTGCATCCAGAGAAAATAATGATCCAAACCATCCATTACACCAAAAACTATCTACACCGAAATCTTTTCTTAGATCTTCAAAATTCAAAATCTCTAAATTAGTAGCCCACAAAATACGTATGCAATATCCGTTATTAAGTCAGATATTTGAAAATCATATATATATATATATATATATATATATATATATATATATATGATCATAACATAGAAGTATATATTAAAGCTGCATACTTCTACGACGGATTTTGTCGTTTGTGGTTTTTTTTTCCCTCCTGATTTAGTTAAACGACGTTGTTTATTTACAAATGATCACTACCGCCTTTTTGCACCAATAGTGCACGGCTTAAATGGCCACTTAATTTCATACCATCAAAGGAGATGTATATATGGGTTGTTCAGCATGCATTTCAAATGGTTCTCTGCCATTTTCATCATCTACTCACGTTTCCTTTGTCGGTGCTGCTGTGCTCATGTTTGTATAATCGATGCTGCGTATCTTTTCTTGGAACAGGAAGAAGGTTCTGGTAATTCGATTGCTGTTCTTCCTATTTCCATTTCTCTAGCATTTGATTGTTGGGTTTGGTGGCTTCTCTGCGTTCTTCTTTGTTTTTTTGGGTTGCGGATTGTTGTTGGGTTCATCATTGATTATTTGCTCTTCGATTTTGCGTTAATTTTTAGGTTATTTTTGTCGTTCTTATGGTGTTTGATTGTGGCTTGCTGTGTTTTTATGTTGTTATGTTTTGCGTTCTGATCAGGTGGTTACCTTATGTGTTCCATTGCATGTCCTGTTTGGGTTGTTTTGTAATACATTGTTGTCCTCGTTTTGGGTTTTTTGGGTTATATATCGGGTTTTTGGGGTGGTTAATTATTGTTTCTTTAATTGTTCGGTTTCTTTGTTCTATTATGTTTTCTCGGTGTCATTTATGATTGTGATATGTTTTTCCTCGTTCGTTTGTTTATTTTTTTTTTGGTGGCTTATTTGGATTTCACATTTTCTGTTTCTTACTTGCTTCGTTCTGGGTTCTTGTCTTTTCCAAAATGAGTTATTTCATACTCTGCTTCATCGTTAACCTTGTATACTATATTGCATGTATTTTTTGGGTTGCTCTCTACATGTGTATCTGATGTTCTGTGGTTGTATCCTTTGGGTAAACCAGATGGTTGTTTCAGATATTCGTTTTCCTTACATCTTTATTGAATAATTTATTAACCGAGTACATAGGTTTGGTTTGAGGTTCACTTTTTGTCCTTAATTGCTTGTTGTTTTGTTGTGGTTTATGGTTGGTTCTGTATGTAGTGTTTGGTGTGTAGGTTATGTTGGTGTTTCTTCTAAACCTGTTTTAGGTTATGTTGTTATTGGGCTTCATCTGTGCTATTGTGGTTTCATAGTATAAGGCAGTTGCTTTGTTTGTTAATTACCAATACCGTTTTCTGTGTTCTGTCATTGACTGCTTGTTGTTCTATTGTGTTTCATGGTTTATTGATTATCCACTTTCTGGTTACTAGGTTATTGTTGTATTGGTTATTAACCTGTTTTAGAATATGCTTGAAACTGCATAGTTTTATTATACTTCTGATTTGTGCTTATTCTGTTTCCTGATGCACAAAAGTTCCTGTTGTTTGCAGGTTTTGGTTGGATCAAAGTTGGTTTTCATCTTGTTCTTCATTGGCTTACTTGTAAGGTAGTACTTGTTATTGTATATTTGGTTGTTTCGATGCCGTTGAGTTTTCTAGATTGTTCGATATATATGGTTTGTTGATTTTGCTGCTGCGTGTTTATTGAATGATTTCTTAACCAAGTACATGGTTTTTGGTTGAAGGTGTCTTCGTCGTTTCGCTTCTGGTTTTGTCATTGTGTTCTTTAGTAGATGCATTTCCCTTGTTTGTTCTTTTCTGTTGTTATTGCCCTTCAGTTGTGCCATTGTGGTTTCATAGTATAAGATTGTTGCCTTTTTTGTTAATTACCAATACCGGGTTTTTTCTGTTCTCTCATTAATTGCTTGCAATTCTGTTGTAGTATTTGCTTGTTGTTATTGCTTGCTGTTCCTTGTTGATTTTGTTGTTGCGTGTCTGTTGAATGATTCCTTAAGCAAGTACATGGCTTTTGGTTGAAGGTGTTCTTCGTTATTTTGCCTTGGGTTTTGGCATTGTGTTATTTGGTAGATGCATTTGCCTTCTTTCTTTGTTTTATGTCCGGGTAAGATCGACTATTTAGGTATCTCCCCGTTTTATAAAGCTTTATATCATGTTGTCTTTCTGTCGTTGTTTTGTTTAAAGTACAAATTTGTTATTGTACTCAAGCTATGCGTTTGTGCTTTCATACTATAGGATACCTAATGGTTGTGTCCGCATTCATCCGTTGCTTTGTACTCCAGTAATAGTATTGTTTCTTCTGAAGTATTATGTTTTACCTATTGTATTTAATAGTATCTTCAGTGAGCTTGAAATGCGGTTTGCGTGTTCTAAGGAAATATAGCTGATGCTGTGTCCTTGTAGATATGTATATGTGTTTCTTTATGTATAGGCTAAACATAATGGGCCTTCTTATGTCTTGGCATTGTGTCAGTCTTGTTCACTTCTGGTGTTCTGAAGCTAATCATCCTAATGTTTGGTACAGCTTCTTCTACTCTAGGTGATTGTGCTTGCTGACTTCTTCACTTTAAAGACAGGATAACCACTACTTAAGGTGAGTGTAGTTAGGGGTACTACTGCAAACCCCATAGTTAGGGGATCTATTGCAAATCCCCGTAGTTCTGGGATCTACGGCAAATCCCTTTTTACCTGTTCATAGTAGTCGTTGGTATACAAAAGCCCATTACTTGTTCATGTTGTCCGTCATCGTTTCACGGACAACATTATTAAGTTAAATCTATCATATTCAAGGATGTATTCCATTGTTAATCCATATCATGTTACATATTCTTTAACATGTGTTCTGACTACTTACTTATAAGATAATAATGAACTACAGCGAAACATAATTATTTAGCCGCCCCAATTTGACAGAGGAATTTTACTCTTACTGGTAATGTAGGCGATGGACAATGAGAAACGGAATCTGTGAAACTTAAAGCGTCGCCAAGCTTATGCATCTATGAATCAAACTTCGAAACAATCGCTTCTTAGCCGGCGACGTGGCCAGTATGCCATCCGAAAGGGAAGCTCCAGTATAACTGAAATGGCCCCTTCTGTAGGCAGTACCTCTATTGTGTCTACTTTGGCACCAAATCTGATCCCAGATGTTCATGTCTTAACCAATGTAGGAACAGTATCTTCCCGGGCATACTTAAATCCCGAATTCTATCCTTCCAATGAATTTAGGAATAAGCTACGTGCTGATTATCTTGCCAATCGTAGCAGTCCCACTGATGGTGATAGATTAGGCTCAGTCTTACCTGTAGTACCCCAATGTTCTTACTGCTGTGTGGTTCGTTTCTTTGATGAACCACCATGCTTCTGCTGTTCAGAAGGTGAGGTGAAGGTTGTAACGCCAGCAATACCAGATATATTACGCAATCTGTTCACTGGAACTGATGCGGAATCTATTGCTTTCCAAAAATATGCACGTACATACAACAACAACCTAGCATTCACTACCTTCTCAGCACGAAAAGACAATGAACTACTTAAAAATAGTTTTGGTGTATACACTTTCAAAGTACAAGGGAAAATACACCATTTCCTTAATCCATTAGACTCAGGAGTTGAAGCACCAACTGGAATTCAACTTTATTTCTATGACCCAGAAATATAGGTTGCAGAGCGTTTGAAGGTGTCTGATCGATTCTCAGCAGATACTATGATCAAATTAACTCAGATCCTAGCTAACAATCCCTATGCTGTTTTCTTACGCCAGCTCAAAGATCTACAAGTGCTTGATAAGTATCAGGATTACATTATTAATGATCCCAAGCTTGATCAGAGGCTGTATAATGAACCAACTTGCAGCGATGTTTCTGCAATAATATGTCTCCAAGATGAAACCATTTTCAATCCAAAATGCCACATCCAAATATATTCACAAAACACTGTACCATACAAAATTTGTCATAACTACGGATGCTATTATCCATTGCAATATCCATTAATATTCCCTGCAGGACAGATTGGTTGGCATTATGGCATCGAGAAGCTTCCCCCCAATATGTCTAAGCAGAGACGTCATTTTCGTATGTCTATTCCATTGTTAGACCCAAGCATTTCATCTGCAGAGCAGCTGATTCACCAAGAGGAACAAAGCATGATATATTTGGGTTATCTTTACCTCTACTAAAAATGCAGTTTGTTTGTCTTAGCCAACCAATTCTGCTCATTCACTTGCAGCTGTGCAAGGTGCTGTCCGTAAGCGAAATATTGTCTCATGCAGACAATATTATTGCTACAAGATGCAGATACGTGCGGATGACCAATCCATGCTGCTGCATACGGGCAGGCTGTTTCAACAATACATTGTGGACATGTTTGTGAAGCTTGAAACCTCTCGATTAGAATACTTTTACAAGCAACAGAAAGAAGTCAGGACAGAGTATTTACAAGGATTGATTGATAGTATTGCGGCTGGGAACACAAACACTTCCAATGTAGGCAAAAATTCATTTTGCCACCGTCGTTTGTTGGTGGTCCCAGAGATATGAAAAAAAGATACATGGATGCAATGGCTTTGGTACAGCGGTTTGGAAAACCTGACTTCTTTCTAACAATGACATGTAATCCATCTTGGTCAGAAATATCTCAATATTTACTCCCGAATGAATTACCCCAAAACCGTCCTGATTTGCTCTCCCGAGTTTTTAAGTCGAAACTACAATTACTAAAAAAGGATCTTCTTCAAGACAAGGTTTTTGGAAAGTCAGATGCATGTGTGTACTCTATTGAATTCCAGAAGCGTGGTTTGCCTCATGCTCACTTGCTTCTTATAATGGCAAGGGATAGCAAGCTTTTGAACTCTGATGCATATGATCGCTTCATAAGTGCTGAATTACCTGATCCAATTATAAATCCAGATCTACATAAACTGGTTTTGAAGCACATGATCCATGGTCCTTGTGGATCTTTAAATCCTAAAAGCCCTTGCATGCAAAACAAAAAATGCAAGAATAAATATCCCAGAAACTTCCAAGAATGCACTGTTCATGGTGCGGATAGTTACCCACAATACAAACGGCGCAACAATGGCTTGTCTGCTGTTGTGCGACATTGTGTGGTTGACAACCGCTTTGTAGTTCCGTATAATCCCTACTTGCTAGCAAAATATGATTGCCATATTAATGTAGAAATTTGTTCCACAATCAAATTGGTTAAGTACATATACAAATATATTTATAAAGGTCCAGATAAAATTGCCTTCCAAATGTCACTACTTGATTCCGAATATGAGATTCAACAATACCAACATGGTCAATGGGTTGCACCCCCAGAGGCTGCTTGGCGTATTTTCTCTTTTGATCTATTTGAAATGCATCCAGTTGTAATTGCATTGCAATTGCATTTGCCTAATAACCACTACATATCTTTCCCAGTTGACAAAGACTTGAGTACCATAGTATCTAATACCTTCTTGTCACAAACAATGCTTACACAATTTTTCAACATGAACAAGACGAACCAAACTGCAATGTCTTTAAAGCTTTTATACCATGAATTCCCCAAGTTTTTTGTTTGGGATTCTGGGAAACGCTTGTGGACTGAACGAAAGAAAGGTAGGGTAGTAGGACGAATTGTGTCGGCTGGGCCAATAGAAGGCGAGCGATATTATCTACGGTTACTGTTGAATCATGTGAAATGACCTACATCATATGCTGATCTACTAACATTCAACAATTACCTCCATCCTACTTTTAGGGAATCTGCTCTGGCTCGGAATTTACTCTCAACTGATTCTGAGCTTGAAAAGTGCTTAGAAGAAGCTGTCGTGTACCAAATGCCTAGACAATTACGACATCTTTTTGTATCCATTCTTGCTTTTTGCTCCCCATCAAATCCTCGATCTTTGTGGGACAAATACAAGCACGTGTTATCTGAAGATTACAACAGAATTAATGGAGACAATCTGATGCTTCTTTTAGAAGGAAGGAAAAGATCTTTACAAGATAGACATATGTTCCTAGAAGATATGGGTCGGAACTTGATTGATTTCCAACTTGGTCCAGAGGCAGTCTTTATGTTAGGGCAAAAAGGCCCTGCAAAAGAAGTATCGTGTGAAAGGAATATACAAGTTTCTCCCACTGATATTCTAAGTATTGACCAGCTGAATGATGAGCAACGCTCTGCATACAGCCTAATAATGAACAAGGTTTCAGCTGGAGAACCATCCTCATATTTCATTGATGGCCCTGGTGGGACAGGAAAGACATACCTATACAAAGCAATTATGGCTAGACTACGGTCAGAAGGATACGTGGTACTTGCCACAGCTACTTCCGGGGTAGCTGCATATATGCTACCTGGGGGAAGAACTGCACATTCACGGTTCAATCTACCTCTACATCATGATGAGCAAAAAATTGCCAATGTAAGTAAGCAGTCAGCAACAGCACATCTAATTAAGGAGGCCAAGGTTATAATCTGGGATGAGGCTCCCATGGCACATCGGGAAGCAATTGAGGCATTTGCAGAAATGCTTAGAGATATAACCGAGGTAAACCTACCCTTTGGAGATAAAACCGTAATATTTGGTGGAGATTTTAGACAGGTCTTACCTGTAGTTACTAGGGGAAGTAGGGAACAACAAATAGATGCAAGTATTTTCCATTCACCCCTGTGGCCTTACCTAACAAAGATCCAACTAACACAGAATATGAGATCCCTAAATGATCCCTGCTTTGCTGCATACCTTTTACGAATTGGTAATGGTACAGAACCTAAGGATGAGGATAGTAACATTGTTGTCCCTGACAGGATAACTATACCATTCACCACTGAGGATAAATCCTTACAGCAGTTAATTGATTTTGTTTATCCAGATACACCAGAATTTGGTGCTGATGATGACACCGTAATGAACAGAGTATTATTAGCCCCTACTAATAGCTGTGTTAATGACTTAAACCATGCCATCCTAAATAGAGCTAACGGTGACATGAAAACATACACAAGCATCGATGTTACTTTGGACCCTCAACACCAAGGAGACTATGAGGATTTTTTACACTCATCAAATCCAAGTGGTCTACCACCTCATGAACTAATGCTTAAAATAAACTCACCAATTGTACTATTAAGGAATCTAAACCCCACTGAAGGATTATGCAATGACACTCGAATGCTTTGCAAACAGCTTAACACACATACAATAGTTGCTGAGATTGGGGCTGGACCGCACAAAGGCCATACTACTATCTTGCACAAAATTCCACTACAACCTACAAATACAGACAAATTTGGTATTGGTTTCAAGCGCTACCAGTTTCCAATAAGGCTCTGCTATGCTATGACCATTAACAAGGCTCAAGGCCAGACATTAGACAGAGTTGGAATCTACCTACGTGAACCTACATTTTCCTATGGCCAATTATACGTTGCTTTTTCGAGAGTAAGAACATTTAATGCATTAAAAGTGCTTATCGCACACCCAACTTTAGCAGATGAAATACGACCAAAGAAAACACAGAACATTGTTTTCCATGAAATAATCCAAACGGCACAAAACTAGCTACAGCTATAATTGTTATCCAACAATGAATATACAAATTTATAGGCTCTACTCTGTACACAATACAAAAATATAAATAAATATAAATATGTAGTTTAATGTTGGTCACATCATAATCCACAATACTTACTGTGCACATAATTAAAAAAATATAAATAAACATAAAGATGTTATTTTGGATTCTTAATATTGGTAACATCATCATTCAGAATGGCCATAAGAGCACAAATTTTAACGATTTACGAGGTTACACCAGCTACTGCTGAATGGAGAGTAAAAGTCATAGTCCTGGACAAAACCAATATCTACATAGCCAAGGATGGACGTCGTACGCAGAAAGTACTTATGGCAGACACTCAGGTGCATTTAAAATTATTTCACCTTTTACCAACAATACCTCTGTCAATATATTAAGCTGTCTCATTGTTTGTACTTATTTCAAACAGAGCAACCGTGTTGAGGGCATTCTGTGGGACCAGACAATAGACTTGCTAGCGAGAAGTTTGCTTCCTTTTTCAACATATATCAGTGGAGGGGCCAAGGTCCAGCCAATTAAAGAAGCATATCAACACTTGTCTCCTGGGATGACACTAGAATGGGTATTCACGGCATCAACCTATATACGACCAATGACAGACCCAGAACAGAGGCTTGTGTATCCAGCAATACAGACGACTTCCTTCGACAACATTCCGTCTCTCATTGGAACCAGAAACCCACTAGGTATACAGAGATCCTCAACAAATTAGTTTGGAATTTCTATTGTATACATTGGTTGTGCATAAATTTATTCATTTATAACTATTTGCATTTTTATTCAACAGACATAATAGCCACAGTCATTGAGATTAGGCCCCCCAGAGAAATTGTTGCACGAGGAAACCTTACATCACTACAAGAGTTTATTGTCATCGATCAAAGGTAACTTCATTATTACGAAAATTTTAGTTTTACCTATGGTACAAAAACACTCCTCTCCTCGTGCATTACCAGACTTCTACCAGCAATTTAATTAATACATATTCACTGCTTGACGTGAATAATTAACTTTGGCCCTTTACTGGTTTTCACAATTTCTTCAAATGTAATAATATCAGGTTGTCTATGCATTTCGTTTGAAAAATAAATAAATAGTACGTTTTATTAAAATTAAACAAGCCTTACAACACAAACTTTCTAGGTTATTAGCCTCTAAGAAAAGCACACATATAGTCCTTTAACCTGAGTTATAGGACCAAAATTTAAATAGGACTGAAATTTAAATAGTTTAAATAACATCTCCATTGAGCAGCTGTCTGTCATCTCTTTCCTCTGGTTCTTCAAAACTATTGTTAATATGGTTCTCTTGTACCCTAGCTTCCAACATCGCACATTCTCCTTGCAAACCAAAAAACTTCAGTAAACATCTCCGTTAGGCAGCTCAGTATTATCTTCTTCTCCTGCCTTTTCAGTTCTGTTATTAGCAAGATTCTGCTCGGATAGCCTCTAACACAACACGCTTTCCTCGCCACAACTGTTCAAATCTCATCTGCTCTTTTGTTTTTGCCTTTTGCTGCTTCAGTTCTTCCTGAGCCTGGTACATCCTCTTCCCTATATTTTCTTCATTCTGCTTGTTGTTGTGTACAGCTGCTGCCCTTTCCTATCACGTTCCACTGCCAAACTATTTACAACCATGTCAGGATAAGTACCCACCTTTGCTATGTCAGCTTCAGTGATCTGTTGCCCATCTATTTTTATTGGAATTGGTGGTGCGTAGGCATCATAGATTCCTTCTTCGGTTTCGTAAACTATAACTGGGAAATTGCTTTCAAAAGCCATATTATGCTTCCTCTTGATCTTGAAATGCCTAAACTTTTGCAGTTAGAATTATGGCTGTTTGGTTGTTCAGTAATTTACTAGGGCCTGAATAACAACATTTATAAACTAGGCTAATACACCAAAAGATTGAGCAGTACATTCAACTTGGGGTGGCAATGTTTGTCTTTTAATGGAGGGGTGGCATTGTTTGTCTTTTAATGGACAATTTAATAACAACATTTACGTTACTGAAGCCATGTTTGACTGATCTGCCATGCCTTGAAGAACCAGCCCTGGAGCTTTTAAAATTAGCCATATAGCTTGCATACATTCAACACAATATTAAATGAAAAGGCACACATTTCAAACATATCCAACCCTACTAAAAAGCCAAAAACACTTACACTCATATTAGCTACATCAGTTATACCATAAAAACCCCAAAATCCCTTCAAAAAATTAAGTCAGAAAAACTTTTTAATTCATATTAACTGCCAAGACGTAATTTGTATTCCTGCATTCATACTTGTACTATCTAATATAGTTTCAATACTCAATCTAACATTATTCTTATTCTTAAACAGCTTCAAAGCCTACCCACTAACAATGTGGGCAGAATTTGTTTCAAATCAAGGAACATAGATACATGAGAAAAGGCAATCAATGCCTGTCATTGTATGCAGGCGGCTCATCGCGACAGAATACTCAGGTAAAGACAATGCAAAAAAATACTGAAAACACACAGATAAACTCAAAATGGCAACATAAATGCTCAAAAATTGGTTTTCATACAGGTGGATCACTCTCTACAGTTCCTTTCTCCTACATCACAGTGGATCCTGATATACCAGAAGCAAGGCAGATGCAAAATTGGTAAACAGAAAATAAGGACTTACTCCATAATATACTTCTATACATAACAAAATAAAACAAATGCCTAATCAATTATGGTGCAGGATCAAAGAAAACAGAGACAAAATCAAAAACCTGGCCAAGAGAGAAGGCAACAAAAGGGTAGACATGACATTTCGATCAAACAAACCAAGCGGTACAAAAGATATCAATACTGCACAAGACAACAACAAGGTAATAAATAATACAATAATTTAATAGTTACTATAAATAATCAGATTCAAATTCATGTTACAAACAATAATCAAATTCAATTACAGGACATACACATATCAGGCACTATGTCCATCCAAGATACATCACAAGACATTCACTACTCCACGTGCCCAAAATGCCAGCAACCAACCAAGGCACAGGGAAATGAAGAATTTCACTGTAACACCTGTAACGAAGATGAGATCGCAGTACCAAGGTGATATCTTACGCCTATACATACCTTAGCCATACTTAATACAAAAGATACCAACAAAATATATTCATTCAAATGAAAGCAGATGCAAAATAGTGGTAGAGTTGGAAGATGATACAAGAACAATTTCAGCAACATTGTTCGACAGATGTACTGAAAAGCTACTGGAATGTACTGCGGTGGAGATACATAACATGGATTCAAAGGTACACAAACATTACCACCGCCTATAGCATATAGTAACATACTATGCAACTAACTACGATACATTTCACAAGCAATAAAAGAACTGATCAATGTAGCTAATCAGAAACTGTGCAAAAAAAAGATCAAAGCAGAAATCAGAGCATCAGGGAAAAAGTATACTGACCAAAAAACAAGGTATAATGTACAAGACTGGATTGAAACTGAGATGGGAGGTCAGTCACTAGTGGATGAAAATAAGAGCACTAAACAGATGGAAGATACCCCAGGTAACTACCAACTAACACAATTTAAATCAACTTATGTATCAGCCGGTCCTACAACAATACACTAACATAATACACACATGGAATATTTACAGAAAAACAAGAGCGAGAAGAGGCCAAGGAAATCACAGCTACAACAAGCATAGAAACAACTTCCACTACAAACTTGGAAAGTCCCACCAAGACGAGAAAATGCAATGCGAAGAAGGTCAAACTTGAATATCCCGATCGGAAGTAACAATGCACAACGTTGAAAGGAATCTACATCATGAGCAATTTTTGCAAGACTTATCCATGTCCTACAAAAAAAAAAAGGGACAACCTAACTTTTTGGCTCACCATGAGCAGCCTGAACAATCCAAATTGTACCAGTAAATGTTTTGTAAAAAACCTAAGAATGTACTTTGTTTTTCATTAGATGCTAATATGTAAATCTATAATCACCAATGGTACCTTCTATAATATTATTATACATACTATGGTAATCTACAACCAATTAACCAATCAAACACCGCACAAAAATACTTACTTTCAACGAAAAATGTACCGAATGACCACCGTCAACCGTAAAACCAGGGCATACTGTGCATCGCACGCACCGCCTCTATATATATATATATATATATATATATATATATATATATATATATATATATATATATATATATATATATATATATATGTCCATCATCATAGTTGGCAAATTTACTTAGATTGGCACGATCGTTTCTTCCGTATTTATGGGTACTGTTCTGTTCTAGGCAAATCAGCTAAGTTTTTTGGTTTCGGGTTGGATTGGGGTTGGATTGAGTCATAAGAGAGAAAATAAAATAAAATAATGTCAAGTAATTATTATAAAGTTGAAATGTTATATTGAAATTTGTGTAGATGAAGAATGATTGGTGAGAGAAATTTTAATGAAATATTATATTGATAAAGTAATGGTTGAATAGTGTAGATAATGAATAAAAGGAATTGATTAATATTATTTTATTTGTTGATAGTGAAATGATTGGTGAGAGAAATTACAATAAAATAATAAATTTAATAAAATAATAATAAATAAGATAGTGGATGAATAAAATATTGAGTTGAATCCAAATGGATCCAACCCAGCTTGAAACCAAACAGGGGCTTAGTGTCCTATTTGCTTAATTAAGTCTAATATGTGTTCTTTTGGACATTTACCCCAAAAAACATTGCAATATTGCATCTTTCTGTATATTCGAACAATGTAGAAGAAGGCAATAACATGAAGTCAATAAAAGTATTTAATGTTTTTCAACCCTGAAACACTTGGTTTTCTGCTCCAAAATCTGATTTTCAGCCTTATTCTTGGCGTATATATGGCTGAAATTCTCACAACACATAGTGATATTAACAGTAACACAGTAAAACCCCTAAAACTAGTGTATTAGAAGGCTTAATGTTATGAACAAGTGAACAACACAATCAATCTTCTTTAAAATATCATAGATGCATCCATAAACCAACCCTTAAACCGTGGGATCACCAATATTATCAACCACAACAGACTTACCATTACTTGTGTTCTCAACCGAACTGTTAGTTTCAGCTCCATGGTTATCAAAAGTTGACAATGGTAGATTCATGATTCTATATACCCCTTTAAAATTGAGTTAGAAGTCGAATCTATAAAAAGAGTTGATAGCTTGTATTTCTGTTGTATCCATTATCATTTTAACGATCAGTTTCTCCCAAAATGATATCTATGCTCCCTAGTATCGTCATAATATCAGCCAATTTCATTCTTTTAACTAACTGAGGAAGGGTTTGCAAATTGATAAAACCCGGCGGGCGTATTTTCCATCTCCAAGGAAAAACACTCCGATCTCCTATTAGAAAAATTCCCAATTCGCAATACCTGCCTTGGGATTCCCCTCAACCCAGTTGCCCGAGGGACGGTCCCAGACTCAATACGCGAATTTCTAGAATTTCCAGACTCAATACGCGAATTTTCAGAATTTAAACACTTGAAATGTCCAAAATAGAAACATTAGAAGTGTTATTTACCTTTGAATTAGTCAAATTGTACCCATAGCAGACTTTGAATAGACATTTCCACTAGCAACAGCCCCCGTAGAAACCCAACTTTGTTCTGAAAGTGCCATTTTTGAGACTTTGTTCTCACACTGAAAATTCTGAACAATTTAATCATTGCTTGCATCACAAAGATCAATCAAAATCACAAATGACCTTCAAGCATAACTATGATGAATGAACCATTAACCAATATGACACCAGAGACAACCAAAACTAATATCAACTTATTGGTCTCAATCAAAGTTATGAGCACACCAAAGACAGTCCAAATGCAATAATGCTTGTGTCAACTATGAAAGCAGATCAAAATGGAAAATCGGTAAGTATTCAGGATATTCATTAGCAAAATAACATTTATTTTGTTTATGTACAAGCAATTTAGAAGCTTTTAAGTTCTGACTACAAATAAAGACAAGGATTTTGAGCTACAAGGTCGTCATTTTGCTAGTAAGCAGGTCCGAAGGAGGATTACGTATGAAAATCTAAAGTAAAAGCCTTTGAACCTCCTATTTCTAGACCAATCAAGTAAAATCCTTTGAATACTAAACCAAATCCTATGAAATTCCGGTGACGGGTCACGGGTGCTGCACCGGTAGAGCCAATTTATAGCAAAGAGAAGAGACACAATTGTCTGATTTGCAGGAGCTGACGCTGCAAGCGGCTGTTTTGGCCATCTCGCGGAGGTCATCGTCGGATACCAGCTTTTGAATTCCGCCAGTGATTTTCCTTCATCTTCTCCCTTCGATGATTCTGTCATTGAAGTCAATTACTTTGAATTTCTGAACGGAAACGGGATTAGAGAGAAAAAGTGTACGCTCGCAATACGAGAAGCTAGAGAGAGTTGCTTTGATTTGTTAGAGGTAATTTAGTCCGAAAGAAAATGTTTTGTCCTTAAATCAACAAAAAAATGAGTATGCATTAAAATTTATTTACAGGGCGGAAATTGGACTAAAACCTAATATTTCGTAATTTAAATAACTAATGCACATTTATTGTCTAATAATATTAGTCTAGAAAAATAATTTGTAAATCATATTGTCTATATAGATATATATAGTTTTTTGTCCACAAGGACATATTAATAAATAAATCGGGATTCAAGTACATAGATGATTAATTAGGACAAAATTTAAGTAAACTTACCAAACTACCCTTTTTCTAATTTAACCTAATTAATTCATATTCACCCTAATAGACAAAAAGCTGCCGCCCCCTTCCTCCTCCCCCTCAGATGCTGCCTCTTCTTCCTCCTCCTTCCATGTTGTAAATCATGCCCCCAAATAGCAGTTTTCATTTTCAGAAGAAAAAAATTCACAGCAGGCAGGGGAGAACTCGAAGCCTTTGGGGTTGTGGATTAGAGTTTGACAAAATGATTTAGGATTTAAGACGTGGAGCAGAGACTTCGAAGGGGGCGGCTTTTAGAGCTGCATTTCAGTGATAAGGAGTCATTGGGTGGCCGCATTTCACAGAGACGGCAAAGATGGCGGATAAAATTTTGGGGAAGAAGGTGGCGCAGCCGTGAGAAGAAACCAGGGAGATGACTGTTATTCATAATCAAATAGTAACATGGATGAATGTTCGCTTTGTGAATGTTGCATCGCTTTGTGAATGTTACTTGATGAATGTTACTTTCTACTGTGAATGGTATTTGATGACTCATGAATTCATGAATGTTCTTGCATCTGGATGAATGTTACTTGCTGATTCATTAATGTTACTTGATGATTGATGATTCATGAATGTTCTTTCATCCGGATGAATGTTCTTGTGAATGTTACTTGATGATTAATGAATGTTCTTGCATCCGGATGAATGTTCTTTGTGGGTTAGAGTTAACAATGGGTATTTTTGTCCAAAAGATTTGTTTTTGTCCTTTATAATCTTTGAAAATGGAAAATGTCTTTCCGGACCCATTTCGTTAATTCTTGTCCTTATGGCCCCTTCCCCATATATATATATATATATATATGTATATATATATATATATATATATATATATATATATATATATATATATATATATATATATATATATATATATATATATATACACACACACACACACACACACATATATATATATATATATATATATATATATATATATATATATATATATACACACACACACACACACATATATATATATATATATATCACACACACACACACACATATATATATATATATATATATATATATATATATATATATATATATATATATATATAGCTTTATTATAATAGATTAAAAAGAGTGATAATAATAATAATAATCAAATAGATTTTAACATATGGTTTACACATGCGATAAGATATTGTGATTATATAATAGTAAATCTAGTAATCGGTATTTTAGAAGTCCTAAAAATCCTGGATTTATCCAATTCAAAAGTTGGGGTGTTACAATTCTCCCCCCCTAAAAAGAAGTTCGTCTTGAACTTCCTTCTACATATAACCTTTGATGTCAAACTTATATTTAAACATTAGCATCCTTATATCTGTATTTCAAGGATGTGCATGAGCCACTTTCATGAGGTATCAGAGTTATGTTATGATCCTAAGACCTGTGGGTTTTCGGTCAACCTCATCTATGTCATTAGCCTTACTCTACACTATATTCCATGCATGAAAATATAACCTCAATTAACAAACATGACCTTTAAATTATGTAACCCAAACTTCCCTATAAAATCCAATGATTAAAATTGCCAATGTTTCACATTGCTGCATCAGTATCATTTAAAAAAATTAATAATCAAAAATTTTTCATAATTAGAACATAATATAACTAGTTTTATTTCTTATGAAAATATAGCTATTGATATTTCAAAGTCATCATTGTATTACGGTAAATCTTGTTTTTTAAAAAAAATAAAAAATAACACAATAATATTTTTTTGGTTATTTATAAACTTAACTTGTCTTGAATAAAAAAAATTGTATTTTCAAAATCTCATAAAAAAAATAACTACGGAGTAATGGTAATCAAAAGTGATTTTTTTTTTTTTTTTTTTTTTAATTTTCACACTTCTAAAAACATGTAAAATTATGCTGCATCTATTAATAAAAACGAATTCTTAAAGTTTGGAAAATATGTATACGCAACTCAAACTTAATGTCATGAATTTATAGAAATACGACGTGTGAGAGTGGAAATATATGCATGCAAATTGTGATTGAATTACATTTCCCATTGTTTTTATAATTATAGTGATAACTGAGTTCCATGTGTTGCATGAATAAGTAGTGGGCTTGACAATATCTAGCCCCAACATTCAAATATCTACATGAAGTTTAGAAGAGACGGATATACAAAGTATGCTCTAGTAACAATCTAGAAGAATTGTTCACTAAGATCATTCCTACATCTGTTCTGGAGCAAAAGGTGTTTATAATACTGGAATGCGTACATAAGATTGTTGTCATCAGGGAGAGCGACAACTTCAAAACTATTTTAAGCATTTGGTCTTAAAACCAATGACTGTACTCTTCCCTTAACCAAGTTTTTTCCACAGAGTTTTCTTAGTTAAAGGTTTTTAACGAGGCAGTCAGTGCAACAAATAAAAACGCATATGACATGAACTATTTTCCTTGCCTAGTTTTTTCCCACTAGGTTTTTGTTGATCCCTTATGAAAGGCTGACACAAGTTTAGAGAGGGGGTGAATAAACTTGTCCCCAAAAACCCTAACAACCGAATCTTGAACCAGATTGAGTTCAGCTTTAAACTTGTGTGGAGTTAAGCTAACTTTGTTGAGTATAAGTCAAGACTGACTTATGCTGAACTAAGTTAACCGGCAGCATATTATATTAAGCCTTGATGTAAAACTTTAGTTTATCAGTTTGTTTAAATAACATGCAATGCTGTGCTGACTCAGTTTCTTATGTTTGCTGAGTGTGATCAGGTACAATATCAACTTAGATGAAGTAGTTAAATGCGTAAAGTAAATAGGTAAGTTAGACAGAAATTATAGAGGTTCCATGTGGTGTAATCCTGTCACTCCTCTCTTCCCCTGTGATGTAAGAGGCCAAATCCACTATGTTCTTGAGGTTTACAGTTACAAGACACAAAGTAAATTAAACACTGATTGTCCTTCACTAATCCCTAGCTTCACAATCTTCCAGCTTCAGTCTTCAACATGTAAGATTGCTGTTTAAACTAAGCTTGTTATACTGGTCCTTGAAGGGTTGAATTTCCTCTTGACCAACTCATCACAAACATAGTCTTCCTGACTGCACTCAACTGTCATTCACACCTTCTTGGTGTTTCACAGTCTAAACCTTTGATGAAATCAAAGTGGAGACGTGAATCAATAACTCTGATTCAACTTGTGATTTGAACTTCTTCTAGATGTATATGATATGCTCAGGCTCTATTTTCTTCAATTGTTTGATCTTGATCTTTGTTTAAATGCTTATGACCACTTGAAGATTACTTGATCTTGCAATAAAGTATTTAGCAGAAGTTCTTTTCAATTTACTTTCCTCCTTGATAAAATCTTTCTTAACTAGATTATTTGTTGTAACTCCGCACTTCTTTTTGTGAAAGAAGTTATCTATTTATAGGGTTTCCCCAACGGTTAGATGAATTTGAACGTTTGAATTTGAGTTCTTGTATCCGTTGGTGGTCCTTCTCATTCTGATGAATGTTAGTGTCCTTTCTGACATTTCTGTGCGTCCAATAAAATTGCCTGCTTTATAACGGTCAGATCTTCTTCAGTTTTCCTTGACCTCAACCCGAAATCTGGTCTTATTGAATTAGTCAGTTTTCAGCTTAAGAGCATTAACTGGGTTTTTTTTCTCTTCTTCAAAAAGCTCAATACTCTATTCTTTATATGATCATTATAAGCTTGATCAGAGTACACCATTCCATAAATCAACTAAGATAACATTGTCTTTATGCATTTCAGATCTTCATACAAGATCTATAAAGTCAGTTCAAGCCATCACAGACTTACTTGAATTCAAACTTTACAGTCTCAACTTTTAATCTTCATAACTGAGTTTGAACCCTCAGTTCTTCAATCTTCTACAACTGAGTTTGTGTCCCCTAGTTCTTCATTTACTGAGTCTCTTCCCTCAGCCTTCAGTTCTTTAGTTGGTGTGCTCTGAGTCAGTTTTGCAAACTGATTTATCCTCATTTGTAAACTCAGTATACTTAGGAACATCAAATCAGTTTCTCGTTTTCTCAGTCTTGATCCTAGAACTATTACAGTGCTTGTCTGATTTACTTACACAAATATATATCAGACTCTATCAAATCCTATACATTGATTTCTAGACATCTTTTTGCTTTGCACTATAACAGCTAGTTATAACACTTCATCAATGGGGTTAAAAGCAATAATTAAACAAACAAATGATGAATCATCATCAAAACATAAATTTTATTTCCAACAGTTTTTCTAGCAAAGTTAATAGAGCCGGACATATACGTTTTGTATCTCAGATCGAGAAATTAATTCAACATATAATAGACATGCAAAAGAATGGGGAAATTGATCCGATCAACCGAAAACTTGGCAGATTTATTTACCATGACATCGTCGACTGCAACATTTAAGAGACTGGTGAAGAGCATTTTGATGCAACGTTTGAAAGACCTTAATTGATGCTTGGTTCAGGGGAGTCAATAAACATAGATAGATATGTACTCTTTTTTCGTAACAAAGATTTTTTTCTCCTAGGTTTTTTCTTAGTAAGGTTTTAATGAGTTATATCATATATATTGTTTGTTGAAAAATAGATATCCAAGGGGGTGTTATAATAGATAAAAATATGTTTATCTATTATTCAAACTGATTTACAAGATTTTCTAGTTTATTAATTATTTTATGTTCACACTGTAATCTCTGCTATAAATACCCCATGATACCAGTGAAATAATATAAATCTTTTCCTTCTTGTGTCTACGTTATATTTCTCTGTTATTAGTTCTATATCAGAATACAATATAATCCACTTAAAATAATTAATTAGGGGTATGTATCTGGTCATTCCACAGGAACCAGAATTTGTTCATGAAAAATAAAATTTCGCACGAAGGGTCGGATGGAAGGTGCTTTGTGAATTTCACTAGAAACATGAATTTTTTTGGAGCATTGATTCAGATAAACGGTTGTGCCACAACGAGTGACACAACAGTGATATGCACTGTTGATAATAATGTGTCTAAATTGATCATATGTAAATGTAACATGATCATTGATCAACATCGCATATCATTGTTGTGTCGCTCGTTGTGGCACAACCGTTTTGCCCGTATCATTACTCAATTTTTTGACAAATTGTTTATGCCAAATTAGGATAAACCAAATTACTGTGGGGGGAGGGGGGTGGAGAGGTGGTTGTGGTTTAGGCCAGTGGGCGAATGGGCTTTAAAGAAGTTGTCGTATTTTGAATAATTACATCGACCTATACTTACACCGCAAAGTCTGAATAATAGATAAACTCCCAAATAGCCTAAACCTAATTTTAACCTAAAATATTAACCTTTATTAATCTTTATTATCTCTAATCTTTATCTTTGATGGAGAACCTTCACCCATGATTCGGGTCCAGGCTGCTGCTTCTCACGAGGATCAAAGACTCCAGCTTTATCCAATTAAGTGTTGGCTTGGCTAACTTCTATAATTTGATCTTTATCACTAATTCGATGTTTATCTTCTTCTGGATCATTATCCTGAATTTCTTGTGTTGATATATTTTAATCCCCTCATGGCGAATGAGAGTGATGAACACGCAAATTGCGTTGCAATGTATAAAAGTGATGTTTTTGCAAAGGCTCTGTAACGATATCCGCTAATTGACTGTTAGAAGGAACAAATCATGTAACAAGTTGTCGAACCGCAACTTTTTCTTGAACAAAATGACGGTCTAACTCAAAATGCTTGGATCTAGAATTAATGAAACATAGGGTTCACAAAGCACTAAGACTGCCACATAGTAATTGGGGAGGATTCAATAATTTGCGGAAGGTGAGTGATCCAAACTAATTCTGATGTGGTTGATGTCATTGATCTATACTCTGCTTCTGAGCTGGACCTTGCCACAATTGGTTATTTGCTCCAAGAAACACCCAGAAATCACTTGTTCTTCTTCTAGTATTGGGGGCGACCTGCCCAATCCGCATCAATGTATTCATAGAGGTTAGTTGGACTCTGTCTCAAATATTGAAGTCCATAATCAGTTGTGCCTTTAAGAAATCGGAGTATGTGTTTGACTTCCTTGAAATGCCCTAAGGTTGGATTGGCATGTGTTGACGTACACGGTTGAGAACTTGTGTTATATCTGGCCTTATAAAAGTGAGGTATTGGAATGGTCCCATTATGCTTCTGAATGTAAAGGCATCAAAATGTTAAGGATCATTAGGTTTGAGCTGCATCTTGAGTGCTGTAGGGGTGGACGACGGACTGCAGAAGAGCATTTGAGTCCTTGTCAGAAAGGACTGTGTGTACTTCTATTGAGTTAACATGACTCTAGATGGTGTATGTATAATTTCTATGCCAAGAAGGTATCTGAGGTGCCCAAGATCTTTTTAAAGAGAATTCTTGACCAAGTTGAACAATTAGATCTTGGATAAACTTTGAGTTGTTACATGTAACCATTATATCATCCACATAGATTAGCATGTCCACAACGACTCCCTGCCCCTAAATGATTAACATTGAGGAATCGGCCTTGCTGCACTGTATATTAAGATAAACTAAGCACTATGAAAGTCTATCAAACCAGGCTCTTGGAGCCTATTTGAGTCCGTATAAAGATCTCATTAGCAGACACACATGATTTGGTCGTGTTCTATCGAGGAACCCCAAAGGGTGCTCCATGTACATTGTCTATTTAAGATGTCCATGCAAGAATGCAATTTTGACATCTAACTGCTTCATTGCCACTTGTAAGAGACATATAAGGAAAATATCCGTCTAACTTAATTACAGGACTGAAGGTTTTTTCAAAGTCTATTCCAGATTGTTGAGGGTATTCTTGAGCTACTAATCTCACCTTTTATCTCTTAAGGCTGCCGTCCTCCTTAGTTTTGACCATAAACACCCATTTTAAGCCAACTACATATGTATTAGGCGGTCTTGGGAGCAGGATCTAAGTGTTGTTTTCTAGCAAGGCTGTTAACTCTTCCATCATTGCTTGAACCCATTCAAGTTGTTCTAATGCAGTAATTATAGTTTTAGGTTCACAACTAATGCTATCATTAGTTGCTTCAATGCATAGTCATGTAAGTAGGACGGAGGACTTATCCCTCTTACTGGTTGTTTGTTGAAGAGACTATAGCTCTTCAGGTTCAAAGGGATCCAGATCTTCTGTATTTTTATTTACTTCTTCAGTTTGTTCAATGTGTTCTTTAGTTTCTGTGTTCTTAGGTGTTGATAGATTCCCATGATTTGAAGCTTCTGGTTGATAGCGATCAGAAGTAACTCTATGATTAGATGAGTCATATGAATAGTCATCGCCTTGATTGTCTGAGTCATACTCAACTGCTGAAGGATAGTTCACATACTCTGATGTTGTTCTGGTCCCTTCATTGTTAAAGGTTTAAAATGAAACACGTTTTCATTAAAAACATGTCTAGAAATGTACACCATTTTTGTTTGTGGATCTTGACACCTGTAACCTTTATGTGAAGGACTATATCCCAAGAACACACAAGGCACACTTCTTCTTGCAAACTTTGATTGACCATTATGTCTTAAAGTAGGAAAGCATTGGCATCCAAACACTCTTAGGACACCGTAGTCAGGATTTCTTTGAAACAACTTATAGTATGGGGTTCGAAAGTTTAAGGTGGATGATGGTAGCATGTTTATGAGACATATTGATGTTAGAAATGCCTCAACCCATAGATTTTGAGGAACATTGGGATGTAAAATTAGAGTGAGCCATGTTTTAACCACATGTATATGTTTTCTCTCAGCTACTCCATTTTGTTCAGGAGTATGAGGGCATGAAATTTGTAGGTATTCCACATTCTGAAAGATAAGTTAAGAAGGCACTGAGTTTGAATTCTCCTCCTTCATCACATTGAAAAACCTTTATTTTTGGATTTAGTTGATTTTCTACCGATTTTGAAATATTAAAAAACAATTATAAAATTTAGATTTCTTTTTAAGCGGATACAACCATGTGAAACGTCACTAATCATCAACGAATAGTGCATAATAACGGTAGCCTTGATTTGATGCTCTAGGTGCTGGCCCCTATAAATCACAATGCGCTTTTTCTAAAGGAAACAGTGATATTTTATTTCTTTTATTAAAAGGAAGCTTACAACTTTCGCCTAATTGGCAACCAACACAAACCCTGGGTTGTTGAATCCAATCTCTAACATTGATGAGATAGTCTTTATTAAAAACAAAAACTAACTTGGCATGAGGGTGCCCCAACCTCTAATGCCAAATGGAAACATGTGCTTTTCCTAATCTAAGCGTACTAAGAGCTTCCTTTAAGTCTTCATTTATTGCATATAGTCCGCCCTTTTGTGTCCTTTAGCAATGATCTTCTAATCTTTGTCCTTATTACAAACCCAATGTCAATTAATTCAAGCACACATTAATTATCAAAAGCATATTTTCCAACGGACATCAAATTCTTAGTTAATGAGGGGTCAACAAGGACATCCTTAAGTTTTGAAACTACCAACATATGCATCTCTTGTGTATGCTATATCCAATCTAGTTCCATTACCTACACAAGTCTTATCATTACCATTGTATTTTTGTTTTGCGAAGACATCACCTTAATCATGTGTCATTTGCGATGTTGCTCTAGTGTACGCGTAAAAAGTTGGATCATTGTTCTCTGTTAGATTCATAGCCGCCAATGCTTTTGGGACCTCTTTAGAATTATGAGTGTATTCAAATCGTAATGTATTGTCTAAGGCTGTGTGGTTTGGGTTTTCCACAGACTTGACAAGTTAATCTTGGGCCTGTATTGTTTGATTTTCTTTGCTGTTCATTAGGTTTGGCTTCTGCTGCCTTTTCATTTCCTTCCAGCTTCTTTGAATCTGCTTCTGCAAAACCTTCATGCTGGAGCAAAGCCACGTCCTATGGAGTTAAAGTAACCTCTTCCACCTCCTGTGGAGTCAAAGCTGTAATTAGTTGACTAAAGGAATTATATGGGGGTTTTGTACGGGGGTTTTGTAAGGGCTAAATTACAATTTTGGTCCTCTAACTAGACACGTTTTTCGATATTGGTCCTGGTTTTTCTCCGGCGACAATTTTAGTCCTCTAAGTAGTCTTTTTTTTGCAAAAATAGTCCTGAACGCCGGAAAGACCACTTACAAGACTAAAATTGGTCTTTTCCAACGACAATTTTAGTCCTGTAAATGGTCTTTCCAGCGACAATTTTAGTCCTGTAGGTGGTCTTTCCGGCGTTCAGGACTATTTTTGCAAAAAAAGACCATTTAGAGGACTAAATTTGTCGCCGGAAAAAAACCATGACTAAAATCGAAAAACGTGTCTAGTTAGAGGACCAAAATTGTAATTTAGCCGTTTTGTAAGCACAGTAGTTCTGAAATTCGTGTATTCATTGCCTAGCCCAGGAGAGAACTGGAATACCTTGTCTAGATCTGTCACATGCTTTTTTTATGGCAGCCAAGTTGTCACAAATAGATTTAATTAAAATCTTTTAAGTATTCCTCAATAGAATTGTTACCTTTCTTGAGCCCCACTAACAAGTTCTTGAGATTACCTTCCTTTTCAACATAGGAGTTCTATTATCCGTTCAAGAAGTTAGACAACTATCGGGGGGGGGGGCGTCGTTAACCATTATATGAGTAATATTAGATTAATAACTTGAATCAACGAATTAACTTGCATATAGGACTAGGGGAAATTAATTAGTACATGATTAGGTTAACTTTCTTCATATATTCCCTTGCGTTAAATCGTGTTGTGATTTTTGATAACATTGTACGATTAATTAGTTTCTTTCTGTTTATGTGTTTGATTAATCTTAGTTAATCGAGGAAGTCAGATTCGTGAAATGCAGTCTTTGTGATATATATTGTCTTTGACTCACCTATACTATACTGTGGTTGACCAAGTCACTTTTGCAAGCGTCTGTGATTTAGCGTGCATCACGAATATATCACAGCGATGTTCCCTCTATCCTTTGATGATTTTCAAGCATTCGAATATGAGAGACCATATTATAACGTCGTATCTCGGATGCCAAGCTCACAACCAGAAAAATGACATTCAACACGTGTTTTACTAACTAAATTTAAGGGGCACGTCAAATTACCGACCGTAACTCATAAAAAAAAGAGGTGAGAACAACGCAAAAGCAATAAAAACTCACGAGACATGCTCGAATCCAGGTAAACAAAGACCAACAACACCGTTGCCGTGGCAAGCCCACCAAAATTATGTTTCTCTATAGTTTAAAGAGAATGTTATAATATAATTTTTGAAAAGCTAAGAGGATAACATGAATGGATGTTGCTTTATATGCTAATGATATTAGCGTGCGTTTTCCCCGCCGCGACGAATTCACACATTAATCGTGGATTTTTTGAACCTAATTACTATTCGAAGTTTGTGCTCCTCAATTCCATAGTTATGACGGGACAAAGAAAGTTCGTCTCTCGTTGCGTACTTGAACCTCCGCATTTGCGAGAAGAAAGAAAAATGAATGTATGCGTTGAAAAGGAACTTTTAAGAGACGATTATGAACCTCATCAAAGGACTAGTGTCCGGGAATTAGTTGATGCTCCTCCATGCATTTGCGATTATAAAAGAAGAAAGATTACTTGCACAAGCATAAGCGAGACATGGATACATATTAAGGCATGGCTTCATTGATGATAACGTTTATAGGTTTGGAGTTAAAGGTTGATACTTTGGATCGCTCAATCATGTAGTGCATGCATATTCAAAATGTTCAAGTTTTCAATTAGCGAGGAAAGTGTTTGATACTATGTCACGTTTACTGGGGGTCGAACGGGCAGAGAAATGTTTTTTTCGTGAATGTAAGGCATAGTACAATATCGCGATGTGTTCTCTCGACTCGCAGACAAAGTAGACCGTACCCACGCCGGCCATGATTGTGGGATGCTCACGTCTTCCTCTTTCCCCAAAGAAGATGAAAGTTCTTCAACGAGGACGGATTACTTCATGAAGATTTTGAGTACTTCTTGGAGATGCAATGAAATGGTATGGGAGAAAACGGAATACAACCAGATACGTTCGCAGTTTCGGTTTCGGTTGATTTTCACGGATTGAACTGGTTTCGGTTTCGCAAAGCTAAATTTTTTTTGCTTCCCAAAGACAAGCTTTTTTCTGGTTTCGGTTGATTTTCTCTGGTGTTTGGTGAGTTTCCACTGCTCAATTTCTGTGTTTTCTTGTGGTTTGTTGAATCGACCTTTTCGATTCGTTCAGTATTGTTGTGAAATTGTTGGATTCGATTTCGTTTTAGTTCGATTTGTGCATCTTGTTCAAATGGCTGGCGGTGATGATTCGTTGCAGACAATTAGTGTTCGTTTAGATGGTAAAAACTATTCATATCGGAGTTATGTATGACAAAATTTCTGAAAGGCAAACAGATGTGGGGTTATATCTCTGGTATTGTTGTGGCTCCTAAATTGGGAGATGACAAGTATGTTGAATGAGGGAGAAATGGGATACTTGTAATTCAAAACTAATTACTTGGATCAATAACTCTATTGAGAATAGTATTGGTATGCAATTGGCCAAGTATGATACTGCTAAAGATGTTTGGGACTATTTGGAGAGGTTATATGTGCGTTCTAATTTTGCTGTCCAATATCAGTTGGAAGTTGATATTCGTGCCATGTCACAGAATGATAGAAGTATTCATTAATTTTATTCTGAAATTACTGCCTTTTGTGATCAATTGGCTATGACTGAATCTGCTGAGTTAAGGGTATTTTCACCTTCTATTTCTCTTTGGGAGGAGCAACGCTTGTTCAGTTGTTGATGGCTCTTTGACCAGTATATGAAAATTGTTGTGCGTCCATCTTGCATCGCACTCCTTTACCTTCTGTTGATTCTGTTCTTCATGAGTTGTTGGCTGAAGAAACTCGTCTCAAGACTCAAACAGAACAAGTCAAATGCTAAAACAGGTCATGATTGTCATTACTGTAAGCAACCAGGGCATTGGAAAAATTAGTGTCCTGAATTATTAGCACGGCACTAAGAAAATGGTTCGAAGAAAAGTGACAGGTAACAGCAACAGCAACGTGGTGGACAACAATGGTCATACTCTATAGGGCAACGACTGCCCCGTAGTAGCTCTCATCAGATGACTGCTGCGTTGGTCCATCCCTCGGGTGACTCGGTTGTGAATTCTTCTGTGAATCCTATTTGCGGAGGCTTTCAAAGGTTTCTTGCTAGCAAGTCTCAAAGATAAATTGCTCCTCAGTCTCAGCACTATGCCATGTCTACTCGTTCTACCACAGGTTTGGCCCCATTGCATGGTTCAGGTAGAAATTCACCTTTATGGGTTTTGGACTCTAGAGCCTCATATCACATGTCCTTTAATTCCTCTTCATTTACATCTATGTCTTATAACTTTAATATTATATGATGGTCTTGTCGTTGATCGGCATTAGTTCTATCCACACTTCACATTTCTCCATCCCTAATGTTTATTGTATTCCCCAACTTTATGAGTCTTGTCTCGGTCGGTCACTACGTGACTTTGGTTACTCTGTTCATTTTCTTCCACCTCTTGTTATGTGCAAGATTCCAAATCCAAGATGCTTATTGGGACAGGCCATAGGCAGGGGGGACTCTATATTTTGGATGAGCTGCAGATTCCGGGTCATGCAGCTGCCACTATTGTTGACCTATCTTCTTTTCATTTAACTTCTTCATCTTCTAAGTATTGTTTGTGGTATTCTAGACTTGCTCATGTATCAGGATCTCGCTTAAAATATATGAGCAATAGTGGTGTTTTGGGAGATTTGCATCCTCATGATATTTTATATTGTAGTGGATGTATGTAAACTTGGAAAATTTTCTGCCTTGCCTTTTAATCAAAGTCTATCTAAATCTCGTGCACCTTTTGATTTAGTTCATTCTGATGTTTGGTGTCCTGCTCCTGTCCCAACAAAAGGAGGGTCTAGATATTACGTTTCTTTTATTGATGATTATACTCGTTACTGTTGGGTGTATCTGATGAGACGTCGTTATGATTTTATTGATATATATACTTATTTTCAAGCCTATGTCAAAACTCAACGCTCTACTGTTGTTAAATGATTTTGTTCAGACTTAGGTGGGGAATATACTAAGGAAGACCTTTCTGACATCTTTACATTTGATGGTAAGTGCATCGCCTTCATGCATTGATACCCCACAAAGAAATGGTATTGCGAAGAGAAAACATTGACACATTGTTGAGACCGCCGTTCTATGCTTTTATCATCTAGTGTTCCGTGCGACTTTTGGGGAGAAGTTGTTCTCACATCCGCTTACCTTATTAATAGGATCCCGATCGCTCATAATTCAAGCATTTCTCTATATGCTAAGTGATTTGGCCTTACTCCCGGCTTTTCTCATTTGAGAGTTTTTGGTTCCACTTGTATTGTCCGTCGTCCACATGTGAACGTACAATATTAGATTCTTGTGTTGCTATATGTGTCTTTCTTGGGTATGACATAGGACAAAAAGGTTATTGTTGTTATGATCCTTCTTCAAAGAAGTTGTATGTTTCTCGACATGTTTTTTTTCTTGAGCATACTCCCTTCTTTTCTCTTCCCGCTAGCTCCCACAATATGACTAAGTCGATCTTGTTCATATCGATCCTTTCACCCGTGATCACTCATCTGATTCACCATCTTCCACCATTGATTCACCACCATCTTCCTTACATTCTGGTTTTTCACCTTCTCATCATGATCCTCGTGAAGATGATACTTCACCCCTGCTACAGCTACTCATGCACCCTTTGTGATGACAGATCCAGGTCAGCCTCATTGCACCAAGCACACACGTAAGTCTACTAAGTTATCTAATTTTTCTTATTCTTGCTATTCTCATTCTTTTACTTCCTTTCTAGTTTCTATTGACACCTTTTCTGAGCCTACATATTATTCAGAGGCGGTTCGTTCTTCTGATTGGTAAAATTATATGGCTGAGGAACAGTCTGCTTTAGACATGAATGGTACTTGGGATTTAGTCTATCTTCCGGCTGGTAAGAAAGCTATTTGTTCTCGATGGGTGTATAAAGTTAAGACTATGTCAGATGGTTCTATTGAGCGGTACAAAGCTCGTTTGGTAGCCAAAGTGTTTGCTCAAGAGTATGGTATGAATTATGAGGAAACATTTTCCCTTGTTGCCAAGATGACATCTGTTCGTGTTCTTATTGTTGTCACATCTATTCATCAGTGGCATATCTCTCAGATGGATGTTAAAAATGCTTTTCTCAACATGGATCTTAAGGAAGAAGTATATATGGTACTTCCACCTGGTGTTTCTCATGCTCCAGGGCAAGTTTGTAGTCTTAAGAAGGCTTTATATGGCCTCAAATAAGCCCCCCATGCATGGTTTGAGAGATCTTCACATCTTGTCACTTCTCTTGGTTTTACCTCTAGTCCTCATGATTCAACATTATTTGTTAGATCGACCTCTGCAGGCCGTATTCTTCTTCTACTATATGTAGATGATATGATCATTACAGGTGATGACGTTGATGGTATTGTGAGTTTGAAAGCAACCTTGTCTCGCTTCTTTGATATGAAGGACTTGGGCCCTTTGCGTTACTTTTTAGGCATTGAGGTAGCCTCCTCACCACAAGGTTGTCTCCTTTCTCTATCCAAGTATGCTGCCGATATTATTCATCATGCCCGACTTTTAAACACTCGCGTTGCTGATTCTCCTCTTGAGTTGAACGCTCGTTATGCTCCGACTGATCGCCTTCCTCTCACTGATCCGACTTTATATCGTTCTATTGTTGGTAGCCTTGTATATTTGACGATCACTCGCCCTGACATCGCCTATGCTGTTCACGTCGTTAGTTAGTTTGTCTCCTCCCCCATCTCTATACATTGGGCTGTTGTTATACGTATTCTTTGTTATCTACGAGGAACTCTGTATCAGATTCTTTTGTTTCCCTCGACTTCATCCTTTGAGCTTCGTGCTTTTTCTGATGCAGATTGGGCTGGTGACTCAACTGATCGAAAATCCACAATAGGTTTTTGCATTTTTTAGGGGATTCTCTCATTTCATAGAAGAGCAAGAAACAAGATGTTGTCTCACGCTCTTCCACCGAGGCAGAGTATCGTGCTATGGCTTTAACCACGTCTGAGATTATATGGTTACATTGGTTGTTGGCGGACATGGGTGTCGCGCTTTCTTCTCCCGCACACAATACAGTTTTTCATGAGCGCACCAAGTATATTGAGATCAACTGTCATTTCACTTGACCTCATCTTCAGCATGTCACTATTTCTTTGCTGTTTAATCCGTCTTGTATGTAGTTGGCTGACTTCTTCACGAAGTCTCATACTATCGAGCGTCATTGATTTTTCATTGGCAAACTCTCTCTGCTTTTTGCACACCATCATGAGTTTGAGGGGGGCAAGGAAAATTAGAATCAATAGCTTCTTACTTTGGCCGAATAAGCAAAATTCGGGATGAATTGGCAATATATTACAGTTCCGGTGTGCTCGTGTGAGGGGTATTAGTGCGGTGGCTGCAAGTGTAAACTTTCCACTCAATTTCAGGATTTGCTTCTTGAAGATCGATTGCATTGGTTCTTGGTGGGTTTGGATGAAGCGTACGCTGCGGTAAGATCACAATTGCTGAATCAAGATCCTCTCCCTTATCTTGATTGGGCTTATCAAAAATTGGTGCAAGAGGAGCGTTTGCGGGGAGGTAACTTCGGGCAACACAAGGAAGATCGTGACTCGATAATGGCATTTAAAATACAAGCTGATCGAGTCAAGACAATGGCGGAAAATGCTGTAAAATTTTGCAATCATTGTAATCGTAACTGACATGATGAGATGACTTGTATTACATGGAAAAGAAGTCGGGGAGTGGATCGTACAGAACAACAGCAGGACGATGGAGAGGTACGGCTCCAACAGCAGGGTTGGGCTGGCTTGGTTCGTGCTCAGGTTGTTGTTAATGGAACGAGCAGCAGTTCTGGTGGATCGAATCAGCCAAGCACGGCAGAGCAGGCTGGACTCTCTCACCTGACTCCGGCGTAGTGGCATGGCATACTCGAAATTTTGAGCCTTGCGAAACCAAAATATTGTTTAACAGGTAAGGGCTCTTGGATATTTGATATGGGCAACTCATCATGTCACTGGTACGTTGGATATTTTACGAGACGTATGAGTGATTGAAAAATGCCCGGTGGGCTTTCTAGATGGACGAAAGTCTCATCCTACGCATGAAGAAAGAGTTATATTAATTGGAGGATTGCAACTTAACAATGTCCTTTATGTTCATAATTTGGCTTGCAATTTATTGTCTGTACCTCAATTATTGGGTGAATTGGATTGTCAGATTCAACTTACTTCCACATTTTGTGTTGTGCAAGACCGAATGAACAGGAGGCTGATTGGAGTGGGTGAGCACGAAAATGGACTTTTCTTTTTCCGAGGGGTTCCACACATGAAGGTTATGGCAATAAATGGAAACAATTCCATGGATCTGTGGCACAAGCGGTTGGTACTACAAAAAATTTATTGTTTTGTGACAAATATTCAGTGACAAGGAGGATTTTTCACAAAATGATTGCTTCCAGTGACAAAAGCTTTGTTTGTCAGAAACCTGTATTAATTAGTGACCAAAAGAAGATGTCGTCACAAGTGGTTTAATGGATTTCACAAAATGTATGGTCTGACATGAAATTTTTTTGGATGAGACTTCTGTGACAAATAAATTTAAATAATTATAAAATAATACAAACAATGGCATTTTTTTTATCAATAAAGCATGATATTTTGAAAATTATTTATCTGTATCATAAATTATTAGTTGAGTCGAGTATTTGACGAATTAATCTTGAATTTGTCGTATTTTATAAAAATTAAATGAGCTCTAAAATATTATCGAGTTTATGAGTCGAATAAAAAAAATATCAATTACTTAACGAGTCAAATTTAAAATTGATTTTTAATGACTTGATTGAGCACTAATCGAGTCGAGAAATAGAAAGACTCAACTCGGCTCGAGTATACCTGTAGATTAAGCACAAAACTTCTGAACTTGCTCTGGTCCTCACTCCTCACCCCACTCGCTCAAACATCTTCTCGCCCTAATCCTCCTCTCGCTCAAAATTCCCCTCCATTCTAATTGAAATCCCAATCGATTTCATCTCATGAATCAATTTCCTCTCACTGTTTGCTTCAGACATTCGGCTATGTTACAGACTTTCGGTAGATTCATTCATTCATGGTGTTAAGGTGTGCGAAGAGGAAATGAGGTTGAATAAGATTTCGTGTTAATTTCAGAGGCGAAGATGATGATGAGATTGGTGAATGTAGAGGCGCTGAAATGAAACTTTAGATGGAGAAAAAGGAAGTACTTTCGCTTAGGTATTGAGGCTGGCTAGGGTTCATAAGTAGTCTATTGTGATGATGTCTACTGAAATCCGCCATGCTGTGACAGAAGAGTAAGTTTAGATTCCGAGGAATCAATTTCATCTGCTAGAAAAATCAAATCGTATAAGCAGGTGATCGGCGAAAATTTCCAACAGAGCTGTGATTTCTAGGTAATATGAAGTAAATTTGCTATTTTTTTAAAAGAGAGAGAGAAGGCAATGTGCCTAATTACTAGTGAATTCAATATTGGAAACATTGTGAAATCAATCCTTGTATTTGGTTGAATATGTAGGCATGAAGCTGGTAATTGAACAAGGAATGGAGAGGAAACTTTTGGAGAGATTGAGCAACCGCTTCCTCATTCTGATACAATTGATTTCATGCAAACCACCTTCATTTCCATGGTATGTTTTCATTATCTTCTTATACATTCATAAAGCTTTCTTTGAATGTCCCTGAAGATCTACAATTAGTTACTTTTCCTTTTTTCTTCTGAAACCTAGAGATTTTAATTTGTTTCTTCATGAAAATTGCAAGTGCAAGGGTATTTATGCTGTTGAAGTTGTTTTTCACAGTAGCATTGTGAATTGTATTCAGTATAATCATCTATGAATTTAGTCAAATTTTCAAAAGCAGTGATGTTAGTATGACCATAATTTTGTTATATATTCCGTCTTCTTATTATACTAGGTAATTGTGATTCAGGGATAAGGTTTTACAGACCTTTCCTTGATATCTAATCTAACCATGTGAGAGGTTTTGTTGCAACAACTGCTCAGAATGAGGATTTCCCTTGCAGTAATCACATCTGGAGCATTTCGCATCTCAGATATTGAAGGAATGACTTTGTTTTTATCTATGCTTGAAATTCTTTCTTAGACTTGTATGAATTTGTTTTCTCATGCATTTCCTTGTCAAGTTACGGGTCTGTTTTGTCTTTATCCATGTTGGCGTCTTAGGGATATGATCCAGGACATCTATGAACTGTCTCTGTATTTGGTGAATTAAAAATTCTTGCCCAATAGGTGTTAGTACCATTCTTTTTGTTATTTAAGTGCATTGCATTTCCCGTTGCAAAAATTTCGACTCTTTTCCGTCTCGAGGCCATAAATTCCGCATTCACTGGTGATTAGTTGTCCCATGTTGCTCTTTTTTGTTTTTCATACTATGTCTGCAATGACACTTTTGGAGAGGGGAAATTATTTTTGCTTTAATAGCTGAACGAGTAAGCCGTATGACAGTTTTTTATTTGTGAAAACATAACATTTTTATTCTAGATTTAGGACAACTTGGAAGATCTTGTTACCAATCAAGAGCATGTAGAGGATCCACCAAAAGATAAACATCAAGGTACATATATTGCAGTCAATGTTCATTGATTTCTGCTTGTTTCTGTTTTGTATGTATTTTATCTTGGTGATCAAAAGAACCTCCTGACAAAAGAAACTTCTGTACATGGGGGTTTCCCTTCACCGTTGCTATGATCTGAGTGTCAAATCAGTTTTTTTTCACTATGATAGAAATGTGAATGGAAGAATGCTCATATGATTTTCTGTGTGGTGGTTGAATAAGCCAGGAACGTCAGGAGGCACAACCACGACACGGAGGGGGACCAAAATTTGTAGAAAGAAAACGGGTACTATCAAATTTCAATGGGACATGGACATACATACATGACTATGAATTTGTTAAAAAATATTTTGACGACATGTTAGTCCAGCTCTATTTTTTTAGTTTTCAGTCCTGTTTTGAGTTAGAACTCCGATTCCTGCTGCTTGTTTGTCTAAAGCGCTAATAGAGAATGTGTTTTGCCCAGCTTGTTCAATAAATATGTTATCAAATTCCAATCTGAAATGTGATTCAACGATTGTTAAGGTTTTGTCGTGGTTATGATGCCACAAGTGTGGATACTTTTGAAGTGCTTAATACGTTTGTTTAAGTCTAGTTCATGTCTGCCTTGTCAAAAATCTGCTATGCTGAGTTGTTGTTTAGGATATTATGTGCTCAGTGCCAGCTAACAATGTTCAAAAGTTGATTTTGCTATGTTACCTTTTATATATATTATGTTATTGTTCTTTCGTAGAATTTTGGAAGATGAGTCGACTTGGAACGCCTCAGATATTACCAATAGGTCCAAGCACATGTTATGTAGGTCTACACCAAGGGGTACTTTTCCTCATTTTCTGAAGCATATAGGCTTTTAAGAGTCTTTTGGTTGGTATTTCCCATAAAAATGAATCAGGCATATAGGCTTTTAAGAGTCTTTTGGTTGGTATTTCCCATAAAAATGAATCAGGCATATCAGGTGGACACGAAGTTTAATTATTTTATACTTTAAATTGGTTGTTAATAAAATTTTAATAGTTTATTGTGTGTATATGTTTTTAAAGTGTATCTTTAGATTATGAATATTATAATATAATATCATTACTAATAATGACAACAATTATATTATTATTATTATTATTATTATTGAGAAAATTATTATTATTATTATTATTAGAGAAAAAAGTGTTTCTACCTAGTCTTTTATGACAAATGTATTGGCACATTTTAGTCCTTTATAGTGACAATAGTCGTTAAAGATCTAGAGAGCTTTAGTGACAACCGTCACTAATGATGACTTCTAGTGACAAATTGTTTGTCATTGAAGAAAAAAAATGTGTTTCTACCCTTCGGTGTGAGAAATTGTTCAGGGACAAATTCTGGAGTCTTGTGACAAAAGTATTGTCACATTTTAGTGCTTTATAGTGACAACAGTCATTAAAGATCTGGAAAGCATTAGTGACTACTCACTAAATGATCTAGAAAGCTTTAGTGACTAATATTAGGTTTTTGTCACAACATAAATCTTTTTGCGACGATTATTACATTTCTCTCTACAGAACCTTCTAGCATCGACGCATATGTGACAATTGTCACAATAAAACATTTCGTCGCAAAATAGTTCTAGTGACAAAAAAATCATATTTTTAGTGACGATGTTTTTTGTCACGAAAAGATCTATTTTTTGTAGTGGGGCATCCCTCGAGATAGTGTTGAAAGCAAACCTTCCTATTAAGAGTGAGTCTAGACATTAAATAAAGTTGGGTGTGATGCTTGTGTTCGGGCTAACAACCCGGGGAACGTTTCCCAACTCCCAAGTAGTAGTAGTAGTAAGGCTAGTAAAATTTTTGAGCTAGTGCATTGTGATTTGTGGGGACCGTATGCGACTCTATCTACATGTGGGGCCTCTTATTTTCTTACGATTGTTGACGCTTACTCGAGATCGGTTTGGGTGTGTTTACTTTACAATAAATGGGAAGCTAAGACTATTCTTCTAAATTTTTTGGCCTCGATTGATTGACAATTTAATGTAAAAATTCAACATGTACGAAGTGATAATGCAACGGAAATCAAACGGTTACTCCCACATTTTCAAAAAGAAGGAATAATTTTTGAGACATCTTGTGTGGGTACGCCTCAACAAAATGGATGAGTATTTTGAACGTTGCTAGGGCTTTAAGATTTTAGGGACACCTACCTATTAAGTTTTGGGGTGAGTGTGTCATGACCGCGTGTTACTTGATTAATCGCACCCCATCTAACGTATTGAATTTTATGACTCTATATGAGTGCTTGTTTGGGAAACCACCTAATCTTGAGAATTTACGAGTGTTTGGATGTTTGTGTTATACCCACAACCTACGACACAAAGGAGATAAATTTGAGAGTCATAGTAGAAAGTGTGTTTTTTTAGGATATCCTTTTGGGAAGAAAGGCTCTTTTTGGACTTAGAAACTGAAGAGTTGTTTGTTTCTGGGGATGTAAAATTTTTGGAACATATTTTTCCATAGACACGCCCTCTTCACCTATAGTCACTTCGGCCCCGGTGCCGGATTTCGTAGAGGACGAATTCGATTATGATTTTCATGAGGACTGCACAGAGACACTTCCGAATGGCATAGAGGACGGGGTTATTATTGAGGGGGGATGTGGTGATTAATTAGGGTGGTGATTCTTTGCAAACTGATGGAGTTGGTATGAGAGAAGCAACGTCTGGAGAAACTGAAGAATTGGGCAGGGGAAGAGAGATAAATTTCCTAACTCCAAGAATCGCGAGTTTGTTACAAATATGGTTGTGGAATAGAAAAGTCATTCGACGCACTCCTCCACTCCATCACCCACCTCAGGTTGTTTATATCCGCTTACACATTTTGTTGATTATTCTCTGTTTTCTAATGCACATCGGTTGTATCTAGCGACTGTCACTGCAGGACGGCCTCCCCGAACATTTAAGGAAGCAGTTAAATATGAAGGTTGGCACACAACCATGTCCGAATAAATCCGAGCGTTGAAAGAACCAGGGACGTGGGTATTGCAAGAGTTACCCCCTGTCAAGAGAGCTCTCGGTAGTAAGTGGGCGTATATAGAAAAATACCATAAACTATGGAGTTTTCAATGCTTGAAAGCCCGCTTGGTGGCGTTTGGCAACCATTAGGTGGAGGAATTGATTATAATGAAACATTCACACTAGTGGCAAAAATGGTGACAATTCGCTATTTCCTTGCGTTTGCGCAATTAAGAAACGGGAGATTAATCGGATGGATGTGCACAATGTGTTTCTACACGGGGATTTGGACGAGGAGATTTACATGAACCCCTCCCCCCGGGTTTGATAATAATTGGCGAACCTTGTTTGTCGAATGCGCAAGTCGTTATATGGGTTGAAGTACACCTCGGTGTTGGTTTGCCAAATTGGCATCGGCACCGAAAGGTTACAGATTCCGCCGCCTTATTCGATTATTCTCTCTTCATGCTTGTTCGTAGGGACATCCGGTTGAATGTCCCGGTGTATGTTGATGATATGATACTTACGGGAAATGATTGCACGGCTTTGCAAGTTTTCAAAAATTATTTGGGACATTGTTTTAAAATGAAGGACTTAGTGGCGCTTAAAATATTTCGGGTTTGAAGGTGGCTCGGAATTCGCATGGGATTTTTTTATCTCAACGCAAATACGCTCTAGATATTATTGAGGATACGTGATTTCTTGGTGCACGTCCGGCTGATTTTCCCATGGAGCAGAATCACCGTTTGGCCATCGTTGACGGAGCATTGATGGATGATCCCGGTAAATACCGAAGATTGGTGGGGCGTCTTATTTATCTTGGGGTTACACGTCCCGACTTGGCGTATGTGGTGCACATTTTATCTCGCTTTATGCATGTGCACCGCGTGTTGAGCACTAGTACATGGCGTTACATGTGGTTCGTTACTTGTAGAAGAGCCCGGGAAATGATATACTTTTGAGGACATATAGTCCATTGTCTCTCGAGGGTGGTGTGATTCGATCGGGCGATTTTCCCTGTCACCCGTCGGTGTTTGAGTAGGTGATTTGTGTTATTTTAGACCTCTCATATTTCGTGGAAGTCAAAGAAACAACAGACGGTTTCCCGGTCATCTACTGAGGCTAAATATCATTCCATGGCGGCCATCACATGTGAGCTGAAATGGCTTCGACAACTTCTCAGCAATTTTGGATTTCGGATCCCGGTGGGAATCCCGCTCCATCGTGATAGTCAAGCGGCATTACAATTTGCGTAGAATCTGGTTTTTCATGAACGGATCAAACATATTGAAGCGGATTGTGTCTTTGTTTGTGACGCGATTACAGACGACCTCAATACACCTGAATATGTGCCCACGTGCAACCACCTAGCATATATTTTTACCAAAGCTTCGGGGTTACAATAGTTTGATTCTTTGTTACGCAAGTTGGGCGTTCGTGATCTTCACTCTCCAACTGCGTGGGGGTATTGCGGAATATATTGTTATCACATTATTATTACAATATTATTATTGTTGAAACTAGATTTGGTAAGTAGGGATAAAAGTGGAATTTTGTGGGATGTAAGGTTCCCGCTATTGGATCAAACGCTTACCGTTGTACTAAAATCGGCTTGGTGTTAGTAAAGGTGCTACTATATTTCTTTATATCACGCCCCTCAAGTGTGGGCCTATAAGAATGGAGAGAGGTCGAACACTTGACTTGTTTTTTTTTTTTTTTTTGGTTTGGAAGTGTGGGCCTATAAGAAGAGAGTGGCCCGACACTTGATTTTTTTCGTTTTTGATTTAATTATGTTGCGGTGTGGGGCTTTGAACTCGGGATCTCCTACTCGATAGTATATTAAGATCAAGTGTTTACCGTTGTACTAAAACCAATTGGTGTTAGTAAACGTGCTACTATAATTCCTCAAGTGTGGGCCTATAAGAGGGGAGAGAGGCCCAACACTTGACTTGTTTTTTTTTGTTTGGGAAGTGTGGGCCTATAAGAAGAGAGTGGAGTCCCACACTTGGTTTTTTTAATTATGCCGAAAACGGGGCTTGAACTCGGGATCTCCTACTCCATTACCATATTAGGATCAAGCGCTTACCGTTGTAGTAAAAACAATTGGTATTAATAAATGTGCTACTATATTTCCTTATATCACATATCTATCTTGTATAAATATACTACTTATGTGGATGAATTAAATATCGCAAATTATTCTCTTCTTTTTTTATTAAAAAAAACTTGTAATTTTATTGAATGATAAAAATATTACAAATTTTTGCCATCCATGGCATCCTCACTCCTAATGATGTCATCAATGTGCTACCCCACCTTTTTAAAACCCTGGTCTGAAAAACCCTATGTAGGAAAAAGCGGGTGCTAGGGAAAGAGTATGGGCCTTACACATTGGCAAAAACCAGCCCAGATCTGGAAAAATCAATAACAGTAAAATATAAGCATGTACATCCTTTAAAAGAAAAAAAAATATGCTATGCTCCAATGTCTTCAAAATAAGCCGCAGCATATCTTCAGTCCGGCCTGCTCCTTTTGAATGTCCATGATGTGAGAGAGAATGATTTCCTTTGACATTAGTCTGCCAGGCTATGATCCACTGCAATCTGGGAGCCATATACCCTTCCAGTTGTCCTGAGGCTCTGTTAATCCAGGGTCTGACATAAACAAAAACACATGATCTGCTCATATCGAAAATTATTCTTCATTATTTATGTTTTATCAAAAAACAACCATTGCCCTTTGTAACTTTGTTTTTTTAAAAGTTCACGCTGCCTTACAAGTTTCTTTCGAATTTCGGGCTTAGTGGAACGAGTCGCCCATGTTATTTTTCACAGCTTTTTCTATCGGCTTACAAAAGGTTGTCATCAAATAAATTAAGGTTGTCGTAATCGGTGGCGGACGCAGATTTCGGGTAGGGGAAAAAATTTCAAGAGACGAATAAAACATTAGCGGGGGAATCAAGATGCATATTACATATATTAGTAGATTATTTTTGGAATGAGGGGGAAGTTGCCCCCTTAGATATATGTAGGTCCGCCATCGGTCGTAATTAAATGGGTATTTATTCAACTCGGAATGAAACTTTTATTTCCGCAAGCTTGTTAGAGTATATGAAATAATTAATAATAGTGATGTCTCGTCGGAGATGAATTGATGTGAATCGATTTATGAATTTTGTAATCATTTTACCACGTATTGTGAGTTTATTTGCATGATTTAGAGTAGGGTTTACGAGTTAAATCCGTGAATTTGATCTTTAGTATCTCGTAGTCCCGATATTGCATTTTATTCATTATTTGATGAAAAAAGAGTTTACTTTGGGTTGTATTTTGTCCTTTGCGTATAATAAGGATGGCAGAGCATTGATGGAAGTTTCGGATCGAGATAATAAGCGAAGCGCCGGAAAGATCGAGTCAAATTCGCTTTCGAAAGTTAATTAAATCCATAAACTTCGAACCATAAGCCGAAAACAAAGCTTAATGAACTATGTTGTTGATACAAAAGTGGAAGAAAATCTAAAGAATTGGGCTCCAAAGTCGCCGTCCATCGGCATAAGCTTTTGGCATCTAGATGTTAGCCCAAAGACCCAAAATCTATGCTAATGTTGGGTGGATCACTCCTTTGCGATCCTACCGAATAATAGAAAAAAATAAAAGAAAAATATATATATGTCAAGTATTATTTAAAGGTACAAGCTTGGTTATTTTTCCCTAATCTAATCTAATCTTCACAATAAAAGGGAGGAAAAAAAGGAGGAGAAAATTCGCTGGTTTCTTTGGTCTTGCAGCCGACCATTTCCGGCGACGATCGACATTGAAACGGACTCCGATCGGCACGACATTTTGAGGGCTAGTTCGTCTCTCATTATTCTTTAAACCGAATGGTGGAATTTTCGTTTCAACGGTTCAATCTCTAGAAATAAGCCGCCGACCGTCCGCTGCGTTTTTCGGTGATATATTTCAACAACTCTTGTATTTTGCCTTCTTAGTTGTTGCTTTGGTGTAGTTGAGTTGGTTGATATGTTTGAAACACTTTTGTATCATCTTTTGCAGACTAGTGGAGATTTTGTGGGCCTCGGCCTCATGGTTTTTACTCTCTCAGATCGAAAGGGGGTTTCGACGTTAAAAATTGTAGTGTTAATGTCATTGTGTTTTCATTTCGCTTTATTTGTGATTTAGCTTTGTTGGGGGCTACCTCGTTTAATTCCATTGTGTGTTATTGGGAAGACTTCGTAGGTATTTGTGATATGTGTGGCATTGCGGTTTTTTGTTTTCCCACTTGAAGACTTGTATGCTTGGAAAACCGGAAACAATAAGATGTTTTTAATGTAAAAATTGATGAATAAGAGATATCATGATGGAACTTCTATGGCTGATAATTTGAATAATTTATTGGGTATTATGAACCGACTTAATGTTAGCGGGTATTAAGTTTGATGATGAAGTGCCGGGATGTATGCTTCTTGGCTCTTTAACGGAATCGTGGGAAAATTTTCGAAGTTCTCTATCTAATTCTACCCAAGATGGTGCTATGACCATTGATCTTGGAAAGACAAGTGTTTTGGAATAAGAGACAAGGAGGAAGGCACATGGTGCTTCCACACAATCGGATGTCTTGGTTACTGAGACAAGGGGGAGAAGTCAAAGCGTAGCTTTTAAAGATAGAGGTCGGAGTATAAGCAAATCCAAGGGAAAGTACAAGAATTTTGAATGCTATCACCGTGGCAAGAAGGGACACATCAAGAATTTTTTCTTTAATTTGAAATAGAGAAAAAGGAAAAAAGTGAGAAGAAAAATGATGAGAAGAAGGAAGATAAAGTTAATAAAGCTTCTTCGATGACTTAATTCCTTGTGTTTCAAGAGGTTGATGATGTTATTCTTGTTGATGATATGACTAGTTGGGTTGTTGAAAGTGGTGTTTCGGTCCATGCTACTTCAAGAAGAGAGTTTTTCACATCTTACACTCTAGGTGACTTTGGTGATGTGAGAACGGCTTAAGATTCTATCTTAAAGTGTGCATGTATTAGAGATATTAGTTTGGAGACGTCTAATGGTACCAAACTGATTCTTAAACAGGTTAAGCATGTTCCAGGAATCCGGTTGAATTTGATTTCTTTTGGCAGACTGTGTGATGATGGTTATACTAGCTCATTTTCTTGTGATAAGTGGAAGCTCACAAAAGGATCTTCAGTTGTGGCTAGAGGTACACACAAATCTACACTTTTCTTGACTCAAACCAAAGTTATTGTTGATGAGGTTCATGCAGAGGAGTCACGTGATGAGACCGATTTGTGGCATAAGAGGTTATGTCATATGAGCTTGAAAGGAATGATTGTCTTATCTAAGAAAAATTTATTGTCTTGTTCTAATAGTTTGCATTTGGAAAAGTGTGCTCATTGCCTTGTAGTTTCTTTTAAATCAAATCCACCTTCAAGAAAGTCGAAATACTTGAGCTAGTAATTATGATGTTTGTGTCATACGAAGACAAGGACGCTTGGTGGTTCCCGCTATTTTGTGACTTTTATTGATGATCACTCAAGAAAATTTTGGGTCTACACTTTGAAGACAAAAGATCAAGTCTTAGACATATTCAAGCATTTTCAAGTTTCGGCTTGAGAGAGAAACTGGAAAGAAGTTGAAGTGTATTCGGACTGACAATTGAGGAGAATACAAAGGTCCATTTCATTATTACTGTAAGCAGCAGGGTATCAGACATGAGAAAACTCTGCCAAAAACTCCGTAGTTGAATGGGTTGGTAGAGATGATGAACATAACATTAGTGGAGAGAGTCAAATGTTTGCTTTCACAAGCTGGATTGCCTAAATCCTTTTGGGGTGAAGCTTTGAGTACAGTGGTTCATGTACTAAATTTGCCTCCATGTGTTCCTTCGCCGAATGATGTTCCTTGGAAGGTATGGTCAAAGTTAAGATGTATCTTACCATTATTTACGAGTTTTTGGTTGAAAAGTGTTGGTGATTATATCACCAATGTGATTTAGTGTAATTGGATTTAGTTTGAGGTTTGGTAAGCTTGAAACAATCGATATGAGTTAGAGATGCGGGGTGCATGCTTATAATTGATATTTACAAGCTTACGGAAGTGTTAGATCAAGTGTTGAACCAAAAATCGGATATCGTTGCGTATCCGTACGGATAGATTGAACTATCCGTACGGATGAAGCCTCGTTAAGTTGAAATCGGATATCGTAATCTATCCGTACGGATAGGTATTTTATCCGTACGGATGAGTTACAGGATGCAAAACCGAATTTTTGGTTTCCAAATAGCTTTTGGTGTCCCTTCGGTTTTAATCGATGTCCCTTCGGTATGAAGACATTTCTTAACTCGTTTTTGAAGGGTTATGTTGTGTTTTTCATGTAGAATAACACATGATATAAGTACATAACACTTGAGTAATTTGAGAAAAGAGGAGAGATCAACACTTTAAAAGATTTATTCATTTTCTTTGAATACTATCTTGAAACCTCAAGTTCTACACACAAATAAACAAAACTCTTATAGCTATCTTTCTATCTAATTGCCAAGATAGAAAGTGGATATAGTTTTATCCCGTGAATACATTCGTGATTTACCCGGAGGCAATCTTAGGGGACAAATAGTTTTCGCAGAAAGAGCCTCTCGCTCGACTCGCGTTTGTATATATTAAGTTCTCTTTTATTTGTTGTTTTGATACCATTGTTCTAATTACCTACATACTCCCCAACAACTGCGAAAACTATTGTTATTTGAACAATGTCGAGTATCAAGGAGATGACTTCTAATTTCAAGCAAGTTGGAACAATTCAATGGTGAGGATTTCCGAAGGTGGCAAAAGAAAATGCATTTCCTTTTGACTCGCATTGAAGGTTGTGTACGTGTTGAGTACGCCATGCCCTCGCATTGATGATAATAGCACCATGGAAGAGTCAAGAAAGAAAAGTAAGTGGGAAAATGACGACTATATATGCCGTGGTCACATCCTTAACGGTATGTCTAATAGTCTTTTTGATACTTACCTTGAAATTGAGACGTCTAAGGAGTTGTGGGATACTTTGGAGGCAAAATATGTAAGTGAGGACGCGTCTAGTATGAAGTTTCTTGTTGGTAATTTTATGAAGTATGTGATGGTAGATAATCGTTCAATACCATGAGTTGTTGCGTTTGTTTGGTCGCTTTTATGCATAAGATGGCTATGGATGAATCCATATGTGTTTCAAGCATTATTGAAAAGTTGCCCCCTCTTGGAGGGATTTTAAAAATTCTTTGAAACATAAAAAGGAAGAACTTTCTTTAATTGAACTTGGAACTCATCTAAGGATCGAGGAGAGTTTACGTTTGCAAGAAAGTGGTAAGAATGTTGTAGGTTGCGGTAAGAACATTGCAGATGGTTCAACTTCAATCAATATGGTTGAAGTTGGAGAAACTTCTAAAAAGAATAACAACAAGAGAAAGTATGATTCTTCCAACAACAAAAACAAGGCAAAGTTCAACAAGAAGCCTAAAGGCACTTGTTGGCATTGCGGTAAAGAAGGCCATTTCAGTGGCGGATTGTTTTGCTAGAAAGCACAACAATGGTAAGGGTAAAGGCCCGGTGAACGGGGCTAAAGACCCGGATCCACCTAAACATCAAGGTACGAATGTTTATAATTGTGGTGTTAATTCGGATATGAATTGTGTACCACTGATTTCCGAAGCATGTTTTTTGCAGGATGATGATGTTAGTTGGTGGATAGACTCAGGTGCAACTAGGCATGTATGCAAGGATAGATCTTGGTTTTCAAATTATGAAAAAGTTGAAGATGGATCCATTGTGCATTTGGGAAACGAGTCTAAAGCCACTGTTGTTGGAAGAGGAATTGTAAATTTGCAATTTAGTTCTGGGAAATTTGTAACCTTAAACAATGTTTTACATGTACCTTTGATACGGAAGAACTTGGTTTCCGGTAGTATTTTATGTAAAGAGGGCTATAAACAAGTATATGAGTCCTCTCGTTATGTATTGACTAAACATGGTGTATTTGTAGGATTTGGTTATCTTAACAATGGTATGTTTATGCTTAATATTGTTAGTAATGGTTTGTATGAAAATGTTGCTATGAATGTTATGATCGTTAATGTTGATGATTCATACTTGTGGCATGCAAGATTAGGTCATGTGCATTTTAGAAGAATGTTGCAAATGTCTAAAAATGACTTAATTCCTATTTGTTGTACAACTATGAATAAGTGTGATACTTGTAACTTAACTAAAATTGTAAGACAACCTTTTAAAGGTGTTGAAAGGTCGTCTACAATTTTGGAACTTATTCATAGTGATCTATGTGAATTTTGTTCTTCTCCATCTTTTGGAAACAAAAAGTATGTTGTCACATTCATTGATGATTGCTCTCGTTTTTGCTATGTTTACTTGCTTTATACTAAAGACGAGGCAATGGAAAAATTTAGAGTGTTTAAAAACGAAGTGGAATTGCAACTTGAAACTAAAATAAAGAAACTTCGTACGGATAGAGGTGGAGAATACTTTGATCCACCATACTTTGAATCTTGTGGGATTATACATGAAAGAACTTCACCTTATACACCACAACAAAATGGCATAGCTGAAAGAAAGAATCGTACTCTAAAAGAGATGTCGAATACTATGCTTTCTTACTCGGGATTGAGTGAGGGATTTTGGGGATAAGCTATGTTAACAAGCCTTTGTTATTTATTGAATAGGATTCCTAATAAAAAGAGTCCTATTACCCCATATGAGCTTTGGTATAAAAAGAAGCCAAACTTGCATTATTTGCGTGTTTGGGGATGTAGGCAATCGTAAGACTACCCAATCCCAAGATTAAAACCTTTGGGGAAAGAGGCATTGATTGCATATTTATTGGATATGCTTTGCATTCCAAGGCATATAGGTTCTATGTTGTAGAACCAAATGATTCAAGCTTGCGGTTCATTCGTAATTGAATCAAGGGATGCTCTCTTTGATGAAAGTCGGTTTTCTTCTATATCAAGGCCTAGTAGATGTTGTTCCTATGAACATTGGATTTAAAGAAAGTTGTGGAGGTGTAGAGTCACAAGATGAGCCTTTAGTGCTTCAAGAAGCAAAAGTGGCAAGGAAAGAAAATCTTTTGGTCCCGATTTCCAAACATATTTGGTGGAGGGTACAAGAGATGAAGTAGGATTTCAATATGCATATTGTTATCATATTGATGATGATCCTAGAACTTATAAAGAGGCTATGGAGTCTCGGGATGTTGCCTTTTGGAAGCGAAGCCATGAATGATGAGATGGATTCCATTTTAGGCAATGATACGTGGATATTGACGGATCTTCCACGTGGGTGTAAACCATTGGGTTGCAAATGGATCTTCAAAAGAAAAATGAAAATTGATGGATCCGTTGAAAGGTATAAAGCCCGGTTGGTGATACAAGGCTTTAGCCAAAAAGAAGGCATTGATTATTTCGATACTTATGCCCCGGTTGCTTGAATCTCCACTATTAGATTGTTGATTGCCTTGGCAGCCATTAACAATCTTGTTATCCATCAAATGGATGTTAAAACAGCCTTCTTGAATGGGGATTTGGATGAGGAAATTTATATGAAACAACCGGAGGGTTTTGTGATACCCGGAAATGAGCATAAAGTATGTAAGCTTGTTAAATCATTGTATGGGCTGAAACAAGCTCCCAAACAATGGCATAATAAGTTTGATGAGGTTGTATTATCTAATGGTTTTATGCTTAACCAAATGGACAAGTGTTTGTATAGCAAATTTGATGAAACCGGAAATGGTGTAATCATTTGCCTATATGTTGATGACATGTTGATCTTTGGTACAAACCAAGATCAAGTTGACCATTGTAAATCATTTTTGTCATCAAGTTTTTCTATGAAAGATATGGGGGAGGCGGATGTTATCCTTGGAATAAAAATAATAAGGAATGACAAAGTGGATTACTTTGACACAATCTCACTATATCGAGAAAATGTTGAAGAAATTCAATTGTGAAAATTTGTTCCAAAGAAGAACTCCCATGGATCCTCATGAGAAATTTGAGTTGAATTCGGGTAATCCGGAGTCTCAACTTGAATATGCTCGAGTTATAGGATGTTTGATGTATGCAATGACTAGCACACGTCCGGACATTGCATATGCGGTTGGAAAACTTAGTAGATATACTAGACCAAGTAGTGTTCATTGGCATGCGGTGACACGTGTGTTAAGGTATCTTAAGTTTACCAAAAATTTTGGTTTAACTTATGTTGGACATCCTTCGGTTATAGAAGGCTACTCGGATGCTAGTTGGATATCAAATGAAAATCATTCTTCTACGAGTGGTTGGGTGTTTCTACTTGGAGGTGGTGCCATTTCATGGGCTTCCAAGAAGCAAACATGTAATGCAAACTCAACAATGGAATCGGAGTTTATTGCCTTGGCTTCGGCTGGTTTAGAGGCGGAATGGCTTAAACATCTGATTTACGAGATTCCATTGTGGCCAAAACCGATATCACCAATTTCTATCAATTGTGATAGTGAAAATACATTGGCTAAATGCTATAGTCAAGTGTACAACGGAAAGTCGCGACATATTGGAGTTAGGCATAGCTCGATTTGTGAGTTGATCACTCACGGGGTGATATCGCTTGCTTTTGTGAGATCTCAAAAGAATTTAGCCGATCATTTGACCAAGGCATTGGCGAAGGACTTGTTCATCAAGTCGGTTGTCGGGATGGGTCTACAACCCATTGAAACTTTGCGTTAGGATACCCAATTCCCCCTTAATATGACATTAGTGGGCTGAATTCAATGTGGGAGGCCTAATGACTTAGTTTTGGCACATATAGTTTGTCCCGAAGGTTTGTGCTTGACCTTCATGTGAGGTTGATAATATATCTTAATAAGTCTTATGAAAAAGTGTTGTTGTGTACACGATTGATAAGACTCACCTATATGAGTATGAAGTTTGGCCGCTTCAAGAAAGTTAGGTTGGCTTTCTACATGCTCATGAATTGATATGGACACGAGGCATGGATAAAGAGTGTCAAGCAAGCTATAGGAGTTGTCTTTTGATTCATTTGTGTATTATCTTTGAAGTATTCAAATGTGTAAAGGGGTTCAATGCTTAGTCACACCCCAATACTCGAATATTTTGGAATGTGTAATATACTAGATGGTAATTCAATCCGCGTGACATTATCATTGAAAGATGAATTGTTGTGTGTTGATAAGTTTTAACTAAATCAAGGGTTACACTAAATGAGGGAGGATTGTTGGTGATTATATCACCAATGTGATTTAGTGTAATTGGATTTAGTTTGAGGTTTGGTAAGCTTGAAACAATCGATATGAGTTGTGAGATGCGGGGTGCATGCTTATAATTGATATTTACAAGCTTACGGAAGTGTTAGATCAAGTGTTGAACCAAAAACTCGGATATCGTCGCCGCGTATCCGTACGGATAGATTGAACTATCCGTACGGATGAAGCCTCGTTAAGTTGAAATCGGATATCGTAATCTATCCGTACGGATAGGTATTTTATCCGTACGGATGAGTTACAGGATGCAAAACCGAATTTTTGGTTTCCAAATAGCTTTTTGGTGTCCCTTCGGTTTTAACTCGATGTCCCTTCGGTATGAAGACATTTCTTAACTCGTTTTTGAAGGGTTATGTTGTGTTTTTCATGTAGAATAACACATGATATAAGTACATAACACTTGAGTAATTTGAGAAAAGAGGAGAGATCAACACTTTAAAAGATTTATTCATTTTCTTTGAATACTATCTTGAAACCTCAAGTTCTACACACAAATAAACAAAACTCTTATAGCTATCTTTCTATCTAATTGCCAAGATAGAAAGGGACGTAGTTTTATCCCGTGAATACATTCATGATTTACCCGGAGGAAATCTTAGGGGACGAATAGTTTTCACATGAAAGAGCCTATGCTCGACTCTGCGTTTATATATATTAAGTTCTCTTTTATTTGTTGTTTTGATACCATTGTTCTAAATACCTACAAACTCCCCAACAAAAAGCTTTTGTTCACATTTCTAAAGATGAGAGGTCTAAGCTTGATGCGAAGACCAAACGGTGTATTTTTCTGGGTTATGGTCGATGAGTTTGGGTACAAATTTTATGACCCCGTTGACAAGAAAGTGATTAAGCCGAGATGTTGTGTTTGCAGAGAATGAAACTTTGCAAGATGTTGATAAAAATCGAGTTCAACACCTCATGCTAGTGATGGTTCTTGACTTCGAGATAATTTCTCCTACACCCATGAGGAGCATGGTGCCGTTGATGATCGTGGTAATCGCAGGATTATGTAGATGATGCAGCTTGATATTGATCATAACGTTGATGATGATATGATTGAGGAACCAAGATTTAGATGAGGCTCTACCGCTATTCCCGTAAGAATTACTAGAGGAGACACCCTTCTACTAGATATCCAAAGTTGATTGAGTATGTTTTTCTCTCGTATAGTGGAGAGCCAAAATGTTTTGAGGAGGCCATGGATGATGAACATAAATCTAAATGGCTTGATGCTATGAAAGACGAGATGAAGTCTTTTCATGACAATCACACATATGAGTTGGAGACATCGCCCCAAGGGAAGAAAGCTTTGAAGAATATGTGGGTCTTCGTAATTAAGAATGAAGACGGTAATTCTACACCTCGGTATAAGGCAAGATTAGTTGTCAAAGGTTTTGGTTAGAGAAAGTGGCATTGATTTTGGTGAGATTTTCTCTCTTGTTGTGAAAACGTCTTTTATCCGGATCGTTCTTGGCTTTGCAAACTAGTCTTTATTTGGAGGTTGAGCAGATGGATGTTAAAACAACTTTTCTTCATGGTGATTTGGAAGAAGACATCTACATGGAGCAACCAGAGGGTTTTCAGGTGAAAGGAAAGAAGAATCTTGTGTTCAAGTTGAAGAAGAGTCTTTATGTGTTGAAGCAAACGCATTGATAGTGGTATAAGAAATTTGAGTCTCACATGAGGAGCAGTGGCTACCGGAAGACTACTTCGTATCATTGCATGTTTATTAGTCATTTTATTTCTAATCCCGGTAGAGAGCATTGGAATGCCGTGAAATGGATTGGCGAGATATCTCGTGGGTACTACGATTTATGCCTTACTTTTGGTGGTGAAAACCCGTGTTGGTTGGTTTCATTGATTCCGATATGGTAGGAGATGTTGATTCTTACAAGTATACTTCAGATATTCGGTTAAATTTGCAGTGGGTCGTGTCATGGCAATCGAGGTTGCAAAAATGTGTTGCACTTTCAACTACCGAAGCCGAGTATATTGCAAAGAATCGAAGCATGTAAAGAGTTGTCATGGATGAAGAAGTTTCTCCAAGAGCTTGATTGAAGCAAGATCAAGATTCCGTCGCTTTGTGATAGCCAAAGTTGGGGCGTCCTTGTCTAAATTTAGGCTCGGGGCCAAATATTATTATAGGCCCTTGTAAAAAAGGGTTAACAAAAAAAAATGCATTGCCTCTAGCAAGAATCAAACTCGGTTGCTTATGAAGTTGTTCTTGACTCGCTTACCATTGTGAGCAAAACATTATTTATTTTCAAAAATACTATATATATACTATTGAGCTAAAATTTCACGGGGCCCTTAAATTCACGATTTTTTGGGGGGGGGGCTCGAGGGCATGGCCACCTTGGCCCTCCCCGTGGGTGCCCCGCCGAGTGATATTCATCTTTGGTAAGAATGCAAAGCTTTTCATTCTAGACCAAACACATTGATGTTCGTTATTATTGGATTTGGGATGTGTTGGAGTTGAAGTTACTAGCACATGAAAAAGTGCACACGGATGATAATGGTGGGGATATGTTGACAAAAGCATTGACAATGGAGAAGCTTGAGATATGTCGTTTTATTGTGGAAATGACAAATTCCTCCACAATGTCGTGAGTGGGAGATTTGTTGGGTGGATCACTCCTTTGTGGAGCCTATTGAATAATAGAAAAAAAAAGAAAAAAATATATGTCAAGTATTATTTAAGGGAACAAGCTAGGTTATTTTTCTATAATCCGATGTAATCTTCACAATAAAGCGGGAGGCAAAGAGGAGGAGAAAATTCGCCGGTTTATTTGGTGTTGCAAAGAGACCCTTTCCGGCGACGACCGGACATTGAAACGGACTCCGATTGGTACAAAATTTTTGGGGCGTGTTCGTCTCTCATTATTCTTCAATCTGAACGGTGGAATTTTTGTTTCAACGGTTCAATCTCCGGGAATAAGCCGCCGACGCTTGCGCGTTTTTCGGTGATATTTTTCAACAACTTTTGTATTTTGCATTCTTAGTTGATGCTTTGGTGTAGTTGAGTTGGTTGATATGTTTGGAACACATTTGTATTATCTTTTTCTCGATTAGTGAAGATTTGTGGGCCTCGCCGTCATGGTTTTTACTCTCTCACAACGAGAGGAGTTTTCCACGTTAAAATTGTGGTGTTATTTTTATTGTGTATTATTGGAAAGACTTCGTGGGTATTTATGATACGTGTGGTATCATGCGGTTGTTTGTTTTCCCATCGCCTAAGTCACCAAATGCGTTTTGTCTCCGTGGGAGGGATCGACCCTTACTCTTTAGTACTATATTGCTATTGGCCTAGTCGTCATCTTGTTTGTATTAGTGCCTAAAGTGCGGCTAAATTACAATTTACGTCCCGTAATCGGTCACATTTTGCAATTTTGGTCCCGTTTTTCTCCCCGCGATAATTTCATTCCAATAAGTGGTCTTTTTTTTTTGCCAAAATAACTCGAAGGTCGGAAAATGCCGATCGTACACATTTTCGTGCCAAAAATTGCCATGTCATCCCAAAGTGACACGTCATCCTTCCACGCGCAAGACAAAATGCCACATAAGCATTTTCTTGACACGTCATCCTTCCACGTCAAAGCACAAAATGCCACATAAGCCTTTTTTTGCAAATAATAAAATGTAGCAATTGGGGGATTCGAACCTCGCAATCTAAGACTAAAAATTTTAACGCATCTCCATCCAAGCCGCAACCACGTATGTGATTTAATGAACAACATATTTTTTAAAGACAAGTTCTATATAAAAATATTATAGAAAATCTTCTTTTTTAAAATATATATATATATATATATATATATATATATATATATATATATATATATATATATATATATATATATATATTATTCATTATACGTGGTGATAAATTTATTGAATGTTTATTTTAAGTAATATTGGAGGTTTTTAATTTTTAATTTTTTTATGTATAATATATATTGTATAATGAATGTGACTTAATATATGCATGTTTTTTAATATCAAATTTGTTGATTAAGACGGTTATGACAACGAAAAAATACAAATAGATCGTATGGTTTTCCATCATTGAAGTATTGGGTACTAGTACCACTACTTAATATATGTTTATTTTTTTATCAATTTAGTTTCTTTCTCTACTTGTACCCAATACTTCAATGCGCTGCATTTTTCTCGTTGTCATAACCATCTTAATCAACAAATTTGATATGAAAAAACAAGCATATATTAAGTCACATGCATTATACAATATATATTATACATAAAAAAAAGTGAAGCGGGCCACAAGGACAAAAAAACTTAATAAACGGGTCTAAAGCGATAAAAGTAACATTTTCACGATTATAAAGCGACAAAAATCACAATTGTTACTTTGAAATTGTTACTTCACGTGTTAACGTTACTTTGTGTTTCACAATTGTTACTTCATATTTACTCTATTTCACATTTGTTACTTCATATTTGTTACTTCATAATTTTTACTTTGTCCCGATTAAATTACGCTTCTTTCTATCCCGATTTTTTGATAATTTTGTCCTTCCGGACCAAAATCTATAACAAAAAATAAAAAATAAGAACCATCTATATTACTTAGAATAAACATTCAATAAATTTATCACCACGTATAACGAATACTACATATATATATATATATATATATATATATATATATATATATATATATATATATATATATTACGTTGAAAACCGCCAAATTGCCCATTTTTCCCAATTGACCCGACCCATACCCGTCTTCCAACTCCCGTTTTTCCACCAAAAATTAACAAAAAATCCCACTTTATTTACACATTACACCCATGTTTGGCCCAAATAAAAAAGAAAGACCACGTCCGGAAAAACAAATAAAACACGTCGCCACAAAACAAATAAAACCAACCTCCCACTTTAATTACAATGAAACCCACATCCCATCATTTAAAAAAAATTAACTTCCACTCATAACCACCATTTCCCCAACATGCCGGATATAAACCTCCCACTTTGTAGGTGGGATTCTCCTTCACTTATTAACAAAAACCCACCAAACCGAATTAAAAAAAAGGTTACATATCCAAGATTACAACATCAAGCAAAGAAGCAAAGAAACATTAATTCTTCCGAGCAAAGCAAAGATCCAAAGATTTCATCCAAATAGTCGCCGTTGAGACATCATCTAGCAACACACTTTCGCATCAACACAGATTTGTGTACCCACACCATTGCAAGAAGTTCCTATTTCACACATGTAATTATTCCACATTATTGACCCCATTAACATTTACATAATCACTTGCTACACAAAGTTCGTGTATGCAAGTAAGCTCATTTAAGGTACACTTAAAACAACATTCATTCATTAACAAGAGGCATTTCGTGCTACTATATCCATGTAAATGTTCTACTATTATCTACCAATTAGTATTACTATTGTTCTACTACCAATTAATATTATCGTTCTTTTCAACCTATGTATGTAGACATCGGAAACTAACACCAACACAATGTTCAACTTTAAACAAGTTGTTAAAAGTCAGTACCACCAAATATCCCCGCATTTTAGCAACAAAAATACTTAATAAATGTTTTTTTTCATCATCATCCAAAAACAAAAAAATTAATTATACGCAATAAAATTTAAAACAAAAATCACCACACTACCTAATAACCCCATGATTTTAGCAATGTAAAACCATAATAAACGTGTTTGTCACGAATTTAAAAAAAATACTTAGTAACATAACCACCACGATTTTAGGAAGTCCCCTATCTCCCACGATTTTAGCAACCACACACACACATAATGCCGACACCACTACATCACGCTTAAGTGCAACACACTTCCAAGAAAAAAATCAAGAAATATACCCACGATTTTAAAATAACCATTACATCACTAAAAAAAATCAAGTAAAATAACCACCACGATTTTAGGAAGTCCCCCATGTCCCACGATTTTAGCAATTGCACACACACAAAATTTCGACACCAATATATCATGCTTAAGTGCAACACACTTCCACTTCAAACACAAACAACTTGGCATAATTTATACTTTCATTGCATTCCCATTAACAATCACATAATCGCTTGCTACAAATAAAACTAGTGGTTTAAATGTACCAAGATAGGTGTAGGTATGCAAATAGCTCATCTTCCAATCACCCTTGGTTTTCAATTTTTTCATTTCACAACACTTAAGCAAAATTTAACAACATCTCATTACCTTTTAAAATAATGTAAAGAACGGCAAATTTCATTTAAGGTACATTTATATCAACCGTCATTACCAAGAGGCATTTCGTGCTACTATATCCATGTAAGTGTTGTACTTTTATCTCAACGAATTTCTTACGTTATTTCATTATTCATTACCGTAACGTTTTCATAATACAAGTAGAATTTCAATTCACATAATTACATACCTATTACCAATTACTATTATTATTGTCTCATTACCAGCACGTTTTTAAAATACATAGGATTTCAATTCACATCACTACATACCTATTACCAATTAGTATTACTATTCTTCTACTACCAATCACTATTATTGTTGTTTTTATCTTATGTATGTAAACTGTAGACAATGTTAAAAACATATATTTGTTAAACTACAAAACCAACACAATGTTAAAATACTATATTTGTAGAACTGTGAACACAATGTTAACATTTGACCAAAATGTTGAAATCAGTGATTTAACACATCATTTAACAACACAAATCGGTTGTTAATGCCATAATTAGATCGTAAATCAACAAGTGAAACAATAGAGTTCTTTTTTCGCATTTCACAAATTGCGTAACCAAGATAAAAGCAATAACTTACTCCATTATATAGAAAATAAACAATATTTACCAAAAAAAAATAGAAAAGACGTTCCTTTTTAAACATTTGTGTACATTTTACATACTTGGACATCATTGAACTCACTAAGCATCATCGGTCTCAAGAACAGTTGTCATTTTCAAAGCATCAAAGGTCGATGTTTTCCCGACTTCTAAGCACCAAAGGATCACTCTAACACATCATTGAACCATTTGGTTCTCGCTTTACATTATTACCCGAATTATAACATCCACAAGATACCCGAACCAACCCGGCTTAGAACTTGGGTTGGACATTACCCGACTCGCATCGGCTCAAACTCGATAGCATGCTCCGTTTTTGTGGTTTCGTAAATTTGATTTCTTTCATCATCAATCGGTAATCAAAGAATCGTGGTGATGAAATCCCCAAATCTTCATTCTTCCTCGCCCAATTAGTGGCTCGACCGGCAATTGCCACAAATTCCCTTATCACTATCTCGCACATGAATCCACCTTTAATAGCAAAACCGTGTGATAATCGTTACAGAAATAGAGAGAGAAACAATATTACCAAGAAACGGCCGAACTTTGATGCCTTCATGATTCTGAGAATCATTTTGCGATTTGATTCGGTTTATTATCATTATCGACTTTTCCTCTGTGGCCATCACGATTTTATCAAGTCGTGTTGCGTATACACATGAGAAAGGAGAAGATTTCCCGATATCTCAAGGCAACAACCATGGAAGCCGGATTATAGCATTCGTACGAGTAATTTGGCCGCTAAGATAGTAAGATAGAACACACAAACTCGTATAATCCGAAATTAAGACCGGGTTTCGATTATCACCGGATGGCCATGAAAATCGAGAGGCAATGAAATGATTATAACGGCCGGAGTAAGTGCAGTAGAATATAATTTAGGTTATGTAAACGGCAAGATACGAGGGTCGGGACTCGGGTCATCGATTTGTTCCATTATATGTGCCCGGGTCAAAAAACGGGTATGGATTATTTCAACCGGTTTTGGGTTAATTTATTAATCGTGCCGAAAATACACCAGCTTTGGGCCTTTTTTTTAATGTCCGGTCCAACATAGTTGTCATAAAAATACTTAATTCATTAATTTACTAATTACATAATTAAATTAATTACTAATTTAGTACTTACCTAATGACCAATACTTAAATATTTAATTAATAAAAAACCGTCAATAATTAATAAATAAAATAACTTAAATGAATATTTAAAAAACTTACATAATTAAATAAAATATATCTTATTTAAATATACAAACTTGATTAATTATTTAATAAAAATTAACTTATATAATTTCGTAATTAGCTAATTACAAATTTATTGATTAAATATGCTACAATAAATACCTAATTCTTATTTGTTTCTATAAGGATTCAAAATAAATAAACTTATTTCGAACCACTTAAGTAATTAAATACTTTAATTAATCTTATAATATTGTAGTTATAACAAACTCATATGACACATTATTATTACAGTTGATTCGATGACAAATATAATTTCGTATACTTATAAAGTCAAAATCTTTATGTGACATACACGTACTTATACAAACTACTTACCAAGTATCCATAGTATATCATAATTAAACACACTATACTACCTACAAATACTTAAACGTTTATGTACTAATAAACAAGCTTATATAATTATGTACTAACTTAACTTAATTACATACACCCACATAATTAATTAATTAATAAAAAACTTACTTATTTTACTTATTATCTAATTAAAATATATATTCATTAAATTGCTTCAACAAATATACCTAACACTTATTTTTTTCTCAACTTATACATATTTTTGTTTGATTTTCATTTCGTTCTGAAAATATCACGTAACACCTACCACTGTACCCATACCTATTTCCCATAGTATGGACTCATACATTTACCAACCCGTTGGATCCAAAAGGCGACGTGTCGTTATTTCGTATGACGAGTCTACGATGTCCCCTCGCTACGTCGCAGAAGGTACGTTCCCCTTCATTACTTCTTCCTTAATGTCGTTTGTTGACATTTTTATTACATGTAATCTTTGTATGTTACTATAATCCGTTTCACACATCCAAAAAATCACATATCATTTCATTATTTATATACATAACAAAATCCATATATTGGTTATTAATAGATTGTCATTCCATCTATTTACAGACGACAATTTGGTAGATGTCCCCGTCACCCTTGACCCCGCCGATGCTCCACAGACGAGCCTATTCCCGTTGATGTATTACATGTTACTACCGCCGAGGATGTTCCACCCACAGTCGTCAATGAACGCTTTACAACTTCATATTTTGTACATAAGTTGGTGTTTTATTTCCTCAATGTTGTTGTTTGAATTCATATACACCTACAATCGCGCTTCCGTACGCTATACTACAATATTGTCTCACGTGTATGTTTACATATTCCCGTATAATTATTTTTTACTTCCAATTAACATCCCATAATTAAATCCATCCTTATTAACACATATACCATGTAATTGATGCAACTCCGATTGATATTCAACAATGTCCTTAGGTTCTCCGCAACCTACAATTCCACACATTGAACAACAACATTTAAGGTGGTATATTGGTCCACGATCCTCCACCCGTGAACATTGCAACGCCGTAATGTGGAGAGAAGAAAAAAATTAAAAACAAGAGTACCGCATCACCAAAGTATCAACTTTTTTGTATGAATGGAAGTGTTCGACTACCTTTGCTACCTCCAACTCCAAACACGTTGAAAAATCTACTTCTACATTCAACATTCAAGGATCAAATTAGATCATATAATTCTATGTTCTCTTTCATCTCGATGGGTGGAAAACTTGACCACAATATAATGGATAGACAAGGTCCTTACACTTTTCATATTAGTGGGGAAAACTATCATCGGATTGGCTCACTTTTGCCACAACCAGGTGCACAAGGAAAATACGTTCAATTGTACATTCATGATACGTAGTAGCATGAAGTTGAGAATCGCATCAATGCCATCACATGCAACCAATCATCAAGATCGTCTCTAAATGTGGAAACCGTTCAACGTTTGAAGGAAATGCCGGATGAAATCAATCCTTACGTGCATGTATTTAAATGCACGTGAGCCGAAAAACCCTACGTTTAGTTTGAATTTGTCAATCATACATAACCGAGGTGGTCGACCATACATACTACCCACATCTTACGAGGTAGCGGCTTTAGTGGAAGGTGACATGTTAGGTGATAATGATGGTCATGACATTATTGTACGAACCCACGAAGGCATTCTCGCAAAGAATATCCGAATTACACCCATCTTACATGCCGCCGCAATACCCTTTGCTTTTTCCTCACGGTACCGATGGATGGAATTCGACTATTCCGTTCTCTACATCATCTTCTACAAGTCGTGACCATGTTTCCATGCGTGCGTACTATATTTGCATATAGGATACGCTTTCGAGAATCGGAAATGACCATATTATTACGAGGAGGGAAGTTGTTTCAACAATTTTTAGTAGATGCTTGGGCTTCTATTGAGCATAACACGTTAAATTTCTATCGCACTCACCAATCCCAACTGCGAGGAGATGTATACCAAGGTATTGGAGATGCTATTGCAGTGGGAGACACCGATGCATCTACTCTTGGAAGGCGTTTCGTGTTGACATCCGCCTTCACTCGGAGGACCAAGAAATATGATGCAAAGATTATCAAGACGCTATGGCAATTTTTCTCTATTCACATGCAATCCCAATTGGATTGAAGTCAAACGTGAATTAGAAGCATTTCCCCGGCCGGTGTGCAGCAGGACCGGCAAGATATCGTGTGTGTAGCATTCCGTATAAAACAAAAAAGGTTATTGCATGAGCCGAAAACAAAACATATTCTTGGTAGAGTTCGAGCAGTACAATTCATTCATTTACTAGTTGTCCTTCTCCCACTTATTATTTTATCTTACTAATACTCTTTTAACTTTATAGACTCTCGTCATCGATCTGTAAGCGGGGTTTGCCCCACACTCATATGTCATTGACATTTGAGAATGAGAATCGGCCAACTACCGCAGAAGATATTGTCGCTTAATATGTATAGAAATTCCAGATAAAACCTTGCACCCTGTGTTGTATGAGTACGTGACAAAATTTATGTTGCATGGACCGTGTGGTGTTGGTTACCCAAATGCCCCGTGTATGGTAGATGGCAAGTGTTCCAAATTTTTTCCTAAGCTATTTTACGATGCAACCACCTTTAATGAAGACGGATTTGTGTCTTATCGGCGCAGATATGATCCAACAAATTATGTAATCAACAATGGATTCACGTTCACTAATCAATGGGTTGTTCCTCACACTCGAACTTGGTCCTTGGTCTTGAGTCACATGTCAATGTTGAGAGGGTTGCATGGCCGTCTCTCACAAACTACCTTTATTAGTACATGTCTAAAGGCGTTGATCAAGTCAATGTTTTAATCCGAGATACGACTACTTCAGGAGATGCTAATGGCCAAACCTCCAACAATGATTTAGATGAAATCAAAGAATATCTAGACTGCAGATATATCTCCGCAATTGAAGCTTGCTGGAGGATGTTTGATTTTGAGTTACAAAGGAAATATCCTTCTGTAATAAGCTTGCAATACCATTTTCCCGATCACCAATGGGTTACTTTTAGTGATATGGATATTCTTTTTCGTATTGCACAACGTCAAAACATGAATGATACAATGTTGAAAAATGGTTTGACGCCAATAGGAACAATTCAAACTCGGCCGGTCATTAACATATGTTGAATTTCCGACGGAATGGGTTTGGAATAAATCAAATAAGATATGGACCCGCCGTCAAACTCATAAATGCAATGGTAGGTTGCCATGTGCACACCAAAGATCCGGTGAACGTTATTATCTTCGTATGTTGCTTCATAAAGTTGAGGGGCGTAAAGCTTTAACCATTTGAAGATAGTAGACGGGATACTTCACCCTACCTTCGTATCAAGATGCTTTGCTCTTGGTCTACTACAAGATGACAACAAATGGGATCTAGCACTAAATGAAGCCTCTTTCTTGGCTTCTTCAATACGAATGAGGAATATGTTCTGCATATTGTTATTGTATTCAGAGGTTGTAGATCCGAAATTTTTTTGGGAACGACATTGGGTAAGTCTTACGATGATATTTCTTATCGACTTCGACGTGAAATCGGTACTCGCCTACGAATGTCGTTGATGAAGAACCGAAGAACCTTGGTCTTTTGGAGCTCGAAAAAATATTAAACAGAATGGTCGGTCATTACGTGATTACCCCGACATGCCCTTGCCATCGAACGAAGCAACCGCCTTTTCTCCCAATAAGTTGATAAGGTAAGAATTAGACTATGATCAACCGGTTGAGACCGAGTTGTTTCAAAACTTGCATTCAGATTAAATACGTAACAACTACACGCATTTAATGCAATCGTTTTGTCATATGAAAATAACACAGTGGTGGGCCGTACTTCGTTTCCGGAATCGGTGGGACTAGCAAAACCTATCTCGTGGCGTGACTTTAATTTCAAAGTATCGGTCTATGAATGAAATCGTTTTATCCGTTACTTCATCCGGAATTTTTGCATTGCTATTACCGGGGGGACGTACAAAGACATTCACGATATCCCTTTAGATCCGATGACTCATCAACCCGTAGTATCAAGTATAACTCGATCGGGTGCAGCCTTTGATACGTAGAGTCGCTCTTATAATACGGGAAGAAGCACCCATGATGCATCACCTTGAGTTCAAAGCATTACACAAAACTATGCTTGATGTCATAAAAAATGAACCGTATTTTGATGCAAATCGACTTTTTGTTGGCAAATTGTTTGTTCTTGGTGGCGACTTCCGTCAAACACTACCCGTTGTGACTACCGGTTCACGGGAATCCACCGTATTGGCGACAATAACAAGCTCATACATATGGCAAGATTGTACAAGCCTTACATCTCACTACAAACATGCGTCTTTCCTCTTGTAATTTATCTCGCAACCGTACGAAGCGCTTGCATGCAGATTTTTAAAAGTGGATTTTGTCAATTGGCGATGGGATCGTTCCTGCTATATCTTTGACGAATCTAGGGGAAACAAATTGGGTTAAAATACCAGATCATTTCCTAATTAAGAATGAAGAAGAAGCTTTACATGAAATAATTGACTTCACGTATCCCAATATTTGTCAATGCTACCTTGATATGTCATTCTTACGTGATAGGGAAATTTTAGCACCAAAAAACACTGATGTGAATGTGATTAATGCCATTATGTTGTCAACCATTCCTGGAGTTGGTCGTACATAGTTGAGTGCTGACACCATTTCACACGATGAACAACAAGATAACCAACAACACTTACTCCCAACATAATTCCTTAACTCTTTGGATCTCCTGTAGACTACCAAGTCACTCTTTAGAGCTTAAAGTAGGAGCACCTATAATCCTTTTACGTAATGTGAACTACTCGTAGGATTATGCAATGGTACGCATCTTCAAATTTTACTCTTAGGCGAAAAAGTACTTCAAGCTCGAATACTTACCGGTTCTAATGCGGGTTCGCTTGTTCTCGATTCCTTGCATCACATTGTCTCCGTGTAAGCTTGAAACTTCATTTCCTTTACGAAGACGGAAATTCCCACCGAAAGTTGCATATTCAATGACAATAAATAAGAGTCGTGGTCAAACTTTAAGGACTCGTTGGTGTGTATCTATCTAACCCTGTCTTCTAGCATGGACAACTATATGTGGAAATTTCCCGAGTTACTTCACCTTCCGGCCTTAAGATGTTAATAGTGAACAAAGATCACGAACCTTTTAATTATACTCAAAATGTTGTTTATCGTGAAGTTTTAGATTTAAACCGTTGATTGTAAATACTACTATTCCATCGCATTATATTACAGATTTTGTTTAATATGTATTTATACAATTCAACCATCGATTGTAATAAACATTCTTATTTCTGCCTATGTAGTTTATATACATGAAGTTCCATTATCTATTTGACTTTAGTATGAGGATGTTGCACATACAATGTTCACTATATTCACTATATTTATTGCACAATTTTCTTCGTTCTTATTGCTTATTGAAATTATACTTATTGCAATTCTATATAGATATAGATTTTTCACCTAATTTGTTTTTATATTTGTATCTTGCATATAGTTAATTCACCATCTTCCGATTCGTACTCCGATGAATTCGTTCCGCCATCTCCAATACATGTTAATCAACACCTCGGTAACAATTCCATACTTTAATTTAACAATACATAAATGCAAGTCCGATACATTAAGTCATTAACTCACGTGTCTCATTCATTGCACCACACAACAACCATTTCGACTTTCATAATTAATATTATCTCATTCAACCTACTTACGTACGACACTTTGGCAGATGTCCCATTGACCATTCAAATCGTAACTCCTCCACATTCTCATTCATGTCATGTGGATGTAGTTCATGCTACCGAGGCACTTTCATTTTCGTGTGCGACAATTTACACTATTACTTACAATATACATTCGTGCATCGTTTACATGATCGTTTGGTATGTTGATGTCTTACATTTAGTTATTTCACATTCATCCGATTCGGATTGTGTCGAATTTCTTCCGGCATCTCCGATGCTAATATCCAACATCTAGTGTAACATTCCAATTTCTCAATTTCATATTAAGTCATTCAAACTTATCACATTACGTGCATAGAACACATTTCAAATATCGCTTACAATACACAAAAAAGTCCATTTAAATAATTGTATACTATTACAATGCCATTCCACCTATTTGCGTACGAGGCATTGATAGATGATCGGGTGGATGCTATAAATGCTCCGCAGTTTGTAGCCATTCCTCTTGCCACGTTACACCCACGTCCCGACGATCGGTCCATCAAGGTTCGGTTTTGCGGTCGCTTAAACTTCACTCACATCCACATATTACATTGTGGGTTGACCGCGATGTAAGTAACGTACGAACCATGCTTTAAATTAATTCATTACATTTCATAAATAAGTTATAAAATATAATCTTTCCATTTGTTAGAATACATTGATGCAGTGGAATGGTTCGTGATAATGTTTCTTGCCACACAATTTGTCGAAAGAAATGTATATTGTTTGTCGTGAATACAAGTTGAACCGCGGACATCCTGATATCATTTTTCTTCATCACCGTACCAACTTCTTTTCACGACTCGGACTCAAATCATCTCATTCTTCAAACAATGTGATATCATACCTCGATTCAGGTTCTCTTTGCGAAAGTTGAGTTCTATTACACCTGAAATGCATGGCAGCAGACGCTTAGTGAGTATGTATATTTACAAAGAATATTGATATAACCGTGTCAGAAAATAATATAAACTTTCACTATAACATTGTAGATATTCGTGGTTTGGTGGTTTCTCGCTTCTTCATGTCGACACCAAGTTCGGCCGAGAACACGTGAATTGTTGGTTCTGGACAACACGTACGTTTGAATTTTACCATTAACTCATTCGCAATTTTACACCTGCCCACATGCATCTTTTAGTCCCATTTACACTTTATACTTGCTTGCTTCCTCATAATGTAACACAAAACATATAACAGCATGACAATGATGCGCATGACATTGTTGGGAAATTTTGCCACTCATGAAGGGGACATTTTATCAAGCAATATTGAGGCCAACCGAACCTTACTGGCGTGTGGTGTCTCAATAATAGACTACAAGGGTATGCCTTTTATGTTTCGGTTATTTATCTTCTTAACGAATTTGGTAACCTAGCCTTATTTATTTTTATTGTATAAGGACAACATTGTCCACAACACCGTTTACTACATTATATGTTAATTCCGAATGGAACATATGCTAGACAAATTCGTAGTATATGGTGTAATTTCGTATTTATTATTGTTCTTTTTAAATAATATCTCATATATAATATTAAATTCTCAATGTTAAACAACATTACCGGTACAAATCCAATGCATGTGCCCGCAGTATGGTGAGATGGATACGCGACTCACCACAAAAAACCAACATCAAACTTATGATTGCTAATTCAAAGCCTCGCTAGAATAGCCGACCTTATGTTTGTCCCAAATGTATACTTTTACGTTTGATGACTTTATTTTTATATTTATATATTCATTTATGCTGTTCATATTTAAAAAAATTCATGTTATTTCAGGTCAAACATTTCCATTGTGTAGCTACAATCAAGCATATTCATAGAAATGACATGTTTTACGAGTCATGCGCACATTGTAAGAACGATGTGATTGATGTTGATGGCTACATTTATTGCTATACTTGCAATGCACGAGTGACTCCCATCGTGCGGTACATGCACATTATTATACTCCACACCATCTCACATTCATTGTTCTCTACTAACGTGTTCACTTTTTTTAGCTACTGTGTTCGTGTTGATATTATGGACCAATTTGTGACCACTACCCTTCGCTTGCCTGACGGAAGTGCCGACTTTGTGCTTCATTCACCCGCCGTACTTTGCGTAATATGTTGACATTGATACTTTTCTCTCCACTTTTTATTTCAACACCTATTTTCAATAATCATTTTTGGACTTTCATATTATTAAATTTTACACATTTACAGGGAGAAGGTCATCGCACTTTTGAGGATCATTTGAAACGTTGAATGAGCACGATACACGTTCATTATAAACGCCCCTTCAACGCCACAGTTTACAACACCACTTAGAGTTGCTTATGTTTTGAAAGTAAATTGGTTTGATGCATGCACTCAGGCTTTCAAACGTAAACGTGAATAAAACAACACCTCATGTATGACGTTTAACCTCATTTATTTATACATTTTTGAATTTTTTTTCTCATTTTTTTTTCACATGCTCACATATTTTCTTTTACTTTTTTATTCCACGTGTTAAGTAAACTTTATTGGGATGGTTGTTGTGCAATCTCACGTTCGCTTTTAAGTCAACCTACGCTACTTTTCATTCTCATAACTATGATGTAGATGTCTACACTTTTATATTTCATTGTAAATAGTTCATTCGTGCAATCTTTTTTTCGTTATATTTGTTTTACTTACATAGCTCTTCATTTACTACAATCTCTACTAATTTTGGACCTACACATATATCATTGTACATATTTCAAATATGCCATTTTTTTAATTTTGGTTTCACTTAAATATCTCTTAAATATTTCTACATACACATATCGACTTTTCAAAATAAACGTCCTCCGTGCATCGCACGGGTTCCCTACTAGTATTTATATATTTTAAAAAAAATAAATTGTCTATACTATTAGATTCTCTATAATATTTTTATACCGAACATGTCTTTAAAAAATACATTGTTCCAAAAATCACATTTGTGGTTGTAGCTCGGATGGAGAAGTGTTTAGACTTTAGTCTTAAGTCATGCGGTGCTCGAATCCCCCCAATTGTAAGATTTTATTTTGCAAAAAAAAATGCTTATGTGGCATTTTGTGTTGACGTGGAAGTATGACGTGTCAATTTGGAATGACATGAAAAATTTTTTGGTGGCCGGAAAATTTATAGGATCGAAATTGTCGATCGACTTAAAACCAGGTGACCAAAATTGCAAAAAAAAATTTATATGACCGAAATTGTCGTCAATGAAAAATCAAGACCAAAATTGCAAAACGTTTCAAGCTACTTTAACGAAAATTGTAATTTAGCCCATAAAGTGCGCTCATGAATCAATTTCTTCAAACTCATTGCATCATTTCGCACGCATGGGACAAGTATGTTTATATACGATAACTATTTTAGAAAGGGGTAATGACAGTAGTTACTCCCTAAATTCTACACCATGTTTACACCCAAGATAATCTTGTGGTTATGATTTTTTCAAGTTTTTTCAATTATTTTTATAAGTGAAAAATATGTGGTGAGATTGATGATTGTGTAAAAACGATGTAGTACTTAATTGAGTAAACCTATCACTCCCCTTTAGAAAGAACTTTTTTCTCTCTATTTATTGACTTCTCTCAAGCCTCTTGCCAAAAGCTTCTCCTCGTGTAGCTCCGCCGTCCCTCCGGCGTCTTGCCGTACGAGGCTTTTAGTTTCTAGCTTTCGTCTCCTTTTGTGTTCTTTTTTCGCCTTTGTCTCTTTTAACACCGTTTTCCATGATACCGTGGTGCTTCTTCGCCTTTTCCCGGCCACCGGTCATTGGTTGGGGGAGATTGATAGGTTTTGTCGCATCTTGGAGGTTTTTATGGCCTTTTCCCCTTTCTCCGGTTGGCTCTGATCGTATCCGTATGTCCCCGGCGATCGAGATGATTCTTGCTCCGGAAACCTCCTTTAGATGATCTACTCTCGTACTCTGTGGGCCTCGCATCTTGCCAATGGTGATGATCTAAAGTTCGTCCGACGATGGCCTCGTTTCCCTCGCTTATTTTGGCGCTAACGGCGACGATCCCCTCCGATCGTACTCATGCGTGGTGGTGTTGAAGGAGATTTTCGTTAGTTTTTTATTATTATTATTATTATATTTTATTATTATTAATGTATTAGCTTGTTTAGTTGTTTTAGCTTTGTCATTTGTGTGCTGTTAGGTGATATATCGCATTTGAGGACCCGGTGTCTCGAACGTCCTTATCCCTTGGATTGAATAATTTTTCTCTTCCTTGCTCAACATCCTTTTTCCGATTTATTACTTGATTTTGTTTAGTTGTATTCTCGGTTTGTTGGACCGGTGTTTGGCCGGATTGTGGCAGGGACGGACTCATCTCTAAAGAGGGGTTGCATGGCCCCACCGAGATCTAAAAATTCGACGTGTTTTTATAGGTAAAAATGTGAAAACACTATCGATGCCCCCACTCGCCTTTCGAATTGTTCCAACGCCCTCACCGAGCATTATTTTTTCCGAATCCGTCACCGGTATGACATTGAGCCACGTTGTAGTGCGGATACGGCCGTTGTCTTTAGTCTAAATTCGTAGCTTAGCTTTTTTGTTGTAAATTATTTTGATCGGTTTTAATAAAACTTTCATCGTTTGTTGGAGACAAGTATATTCAAACAAGAGTGCAATATTAATAGTCATCATCTGCTATCGGGGGCTTGAAGCAAATGAAAAATAGAGAAAACGAAGATCACATAATATACTTTTATATCAATATTAAATGGAAACAAAGCCTTGAACGGCATAGTTTTTCTTTGGCACAAAAAGACAATATCCTTCGTCCACAGCGTCCCTATATCCCGACCCGACAGAGTGGTGGACGGCATAGTTTTATTTCTTGTTTCTCTCTTTTCCTTTTTGAACAGTAATATATGTTAGCTAGTGTCACACTTAAATGACATAAAACATCATCATGGTTTTATGTTGTGTCGACGATTGTGACCATTTTATTATATCGAGTGAAGTTGCTTTTATCGGGAAATCGTCGTCAAATGCTCCGAGGGAAGGCAAAAAAAGAAAGTAGCGCTTCCGGTGCATTGATTATGTCCCGATAAAAGCAATATATATCACTCGATATTTATATCATCGTGGACGTCAAGTTCATCATCATCATCGGGCTTCAACATAAAAACAATATATTTTGTTTTCGACATTAAGGCCGCAACGGCATACCGAAGGACAGTCCAACAGAGGTCCACCGTCTCCATAGCATGGTTCTGTTTGTAGAGTGCATAGCACGGGGCCATCTTGGCTGCTGCTGAATCCAACTGCAAGAAATTATCAATGTAACACAGATAATATACACGGAATTTATTAGCAGAAATTTCGCTCTAAAAATAATTATTGCATATTCGAGTTTTAGCTAAGCTAGGAACAAATAATTAATCGTGTTTTTCAGTAAAGGAGGGTGAAATTTACAATAGGTGATGATGAGCAACACGAGAATGAAGAATGCAGCAGACTTAACCATCTTGGTATGATCTTAATAATGTTAGAGAGTACTAATATTTAAGAAAGAAAATAGAGGTGATTTTTCCCTCCCAGACAGGGCTCTACTTATAAGGTTTCGAAATAGAAATAAAAATAAAAGTAGGGCGGTTTGTTGTAAAAGAATAATAAAAATAGTAAGAAAAACATGGAGACCAAAATAAAAAATTGAAAAGAACAAGTTGATACTATATATGCACTCCAATATTCAAAAGTAAAGGGGTATTTTCGGTACTGATATACACAAAAACATTCCCTATCAATTAACAATCAATCAATTATATTATCATATAATACGCTCACTTGGATGACTATTGAACAAATAGATAAGGATATTGCCTTCCCTTATAATCTGACTACGAAAAAACCCATCCGAGAAAAAGTTGCTTTCGTGTGACTTGACTAACAGATTTGACGCTTCAATCTTATTAATCGATCTCAATATTTTTACATACGAGCAAAAAGTATTACTTAAATAACATAAACGTAGTAATATTTTATCAATGGACCAGATTCAAAACATTAAATACGCTAATGAAACATTTTTGGAAAGCTCAACATACTTATTACAACAAAACGGTATCAGTTATATGAAAGACATATTTGTGTATGATTCACTCTCCTTGATCAATACATCATTTGAATCGGTGGTCATCAATCTTTTTTTAAAAATATTGTAGTAGACAATATCTCCTTGAATAATTCGGTTAAAATGATTGCTTGGTTCGAGTTTCTTAAAAACGCTTAACCAAGAAATGAATTTAGTGGAGAAAATTTACTAAAGGAAAAAAGAACAGTCTTTGAGAAAAAAATATATTATTTTAAGATTATTATGCATGTAATTGATCTTCACAGTATATATGTGCCAAACTCTATACAACTTAATAGCATTTCGTAACTCTTTCAGGAGTTTATTTAATTTTGTTCGTGGATCGCCAAGTAAGTACCATCATATAATGTATAAATAAAATAAATAAGAGAAAAAAATAATATGTCATATTATTTAAAGAAACAAGTTAATCTAATTTTCCCCAATTTTCACAACTTTAAGGAGGCAAAAATAAGGAAGAATTTGCAGTTTTTTTGGGTGTTGCTAAATGTGAACTCTACGGGTGACGGAATGGACATTGAAATGGACTTCGATCGGCACGAACCCGAGGGCTTTGTTCGCCTCATTCTACTTCAATATGAACGGTGGAATTTTTGTTTCAACGGTTCCATATCTGGAATAGGCCGCCGACTCGTTCATCAAGTGCTTTTCGATAATATTTTTCTATAACTCTTGTATTTTGCATTCTTAGTTGATGCTTTGGTGTAATTGAGTTGGTTGATGTGTTTGTAAACACTTTTGTATCATCTTTTGTCGATTAGTGGAGATTTTTGTGGGTCTCGGCCTTTGTGGTTTTTACTTCCCTCACATCGAGAGAGATTTTCCACGTTAAAATTGTGGTGTTGATTTCCTTGTGTTTTCGTTTACCTTTATTTGTGATTTATCTTCGTTGGGGCTGCCTCGTTTTAATTCCGTTGCGTGATATCGTGGGAAGACTTTGTGGGTATTTAGATACGTTTGATATTGCGGTTGTAGTTTTTCCAACATGTTGGTATCGTAGCCTCTGTCACTTGATTTGATTTTGAAGTGTTTTTGGAGAACTTTTTTTATTGAAGTAATGGAAGCCATCTTTAATAGAATGATCACTTTGAATGTGTCTAATTATGTCATATGGAAAAATAAAATGGAGGATCTTTTGTAATGAGAGAATTTATTTCTTTCCGGTCTTCATACGAAAAACTCGAAGATAAAACAAGATGAAGAGTGGAATTTGTTCCATAGGCAAGTTTATGTTTATATTAGACAACGGGTTAATGATAATGTTTTAAAATATATTAGTGGTGGGAAAACATGCTGTGACTTTAGGGAAAAAAGCTTGAAAACTTGTATGCCCGGAAAATTGGAAACAATAAGATGCTTTTGGTGTATAAATTGACGAATTTGAAATATCATGATGGAACTCTATATAGCTTATCTTTTGAATACTTTCCGCATATTAGCGAACCAACCAAATGCTCTCGTATTAAGTTTGATGACGTGCTGTACGGATGGATGCTTCTTGGCTCTTTACCGGAATCGTGGGAAAATTTTCGAAGTTCTCTATCTAATTCTATCCAGATGGTACTATGACCATTGGATCTTGCAAAGACTAGTGTGTTGGAAGAAGAATACAAGTAAGGGCATATGACGCTTCCTCACAAATGTATTGTCTTGGTTATCGAGCTTCGCTGGGAGAATTCAAAGCAGAGTTTCTAAAGATAAATAGGCTCTGAGTAGAAGCAAATCCAAGGGCAAGTACAAGAATTTTGAATGCAATCAATCGTGGCAAGAAGTGACACATCAAGAAATTTTTCTTTAAATTGAAACAAAGAGAAAAAGGAAAATAGTGAGAAGAAAAATGATGAGAAGAAGGAAGATAAAGTTAATACCGCTTCTTCCTACGATTTCCTTTGTGTTTCAAGAGGTTGATGATGTTATTCTTGCCGATGATATGACTTAGTTCACAAGTTGAAAGTGAAGCTTCGGTCCTTTCTAGTTCAAGAATATAGTTTTTCACATCTTACACCC